>VZTL01005346.1:29247-65447 GCA_013400535.1 Scopus umbretta
TATTTTTTGGTTTTTTCTTTTTTTTTTTTTTTTTTTAGTGAAATATTCCTAAAAAGCTCATAAGACAAAGATGTTTGCTTCAGCTCTTCTGTTTTGCTCTTGATGAAGAGTCACTGTGGTGGAAGTGAGAATTAACAAAAGAACAGTGTAAGAGTTGCAGACGCAGCCACGGAGAGTAAAATGACCCATTATCCAGGTAATACAATGCTTTATGTAGCCCACAGAAATAGACCAAGCCATCTTAATCATATTCTAGGCTGCAAAATGAAAGCTATGGGTAAAATTATTGTTTCTATTAAGGAAGAAAAAAATAATGGAGCAACCCCAAATTCCGTGACATTTCTGTCAAATATTTACAGAAATGGTTTAAGCATAATTTGATCCACAGAGCTAATAACCCTTATTATTTCTAACTGAAAGCTCAGAAGATACTAGTATATGGAGGAAGGTTACAAAGATGTCCAAGGAAAGTAATGTCCAGCATGCTGAAATTAATTACACAGATTTCTTACTTGTTCTAACTTTTCCCATGAGAACATTCAAAAACCTATAAGAATGAGAAATTTTACAATCATTTCCAAGCATGGAGGAATTAAATTTCCCATATAGAAGTTTAAAGCCATGGGTAGTATGTTTAACAATTAATGTGGCATGGCATCAAGACAATTTATGTAGAATTCAGACTGAAAATGAGCTGTCGGCATCCAGTTCTTCTTAGGTGTTATTACGAATAGGAAACACAAAAAAAGTTCTTAAAAAGCATCATTTAGTTATGACAACAGTGAGGCTTAATTATTTTGCAAAATAGTCTTTGAAAAGTAGATTACTAGTTGCATCAGAATTGACAGTTATCACCGCTGTGAAGCAGGTATTCAATCCATGTATTTGTACCTTCAGCTATACCAGGTTTAGAGTTTTGCAATAGAAATCTGTAAATAAATCAACAAATAAGTAAGAACATAATTCATATAAAAAATGATGAGTTTTATTTCAGGATTATAGACAGGAAAAAAAAAAAGTCAGATGAAATAAATGTAAAATTCCACCGTTTGAACAAAGTTAGTGCATTGTGTCATCAAGGTAAACAGCAGAAAACATCTGATTTCCTAAATGGGGAAGGAAGAATGAAATGTAACAGTTTATACATAAAGTATTGCCTATGTCTATAATTACATGGAATCTTTATAAATACATTTAAATTGTATTAGACACTTTATGATGTGAAATGATTTACTTACATAAGCTGATGAAAATACTACAGCATGGAAGGGAATTAAATACCCAATTTGGATTTGTCCCCAAAAAAGAGGCTGACCAAAAGAAAACAGTGTTGCCAAAGATACTGCAATTGAGTTTTCCCTGTGAGAAGTAATACTAGTAATGTATCATGAAGACAGAGTACATGCTAATTTTCTAAATAGGAGATGTTTACAAAAATGCTATTCCTGGTATGGTAACATCCAAGTACAGAGCTTGAAGTGTTACTACTGTTCAAGTGTAATCACTCTGCTGTGTTTAGCACTGATAATCCAAATTTGTTTTAGCACAAATAATCCAAAACAAACCCAAATAACTTTAAAACTGCATGATCGTGTTCTTTTTTTAATTAAATTACCTGGTACCTTGACACACATAAAGCAGAAAGGACAAGTGGGTTACTCAAATGAAATAGACTGACTCCAGCTTTGCCATTGGAAGATGTTGGAATTGCTGTTGCGATTGCAGTCCATTCCTGCTTGCCAGAGCCTTGTTGCCAGTGTGATTACTGGTAACTGCTGTAGCCCCCCTTGGAACCATGAGTTCAAGTTCGAGGACTGCTTTGCTGGTACCTGTATGGGTGCAAACGTATCAGAATTAGAAAAAAACTATTTCATACTGATTTTGATAATCAAAAAGAAGGCTGACCAGAAGAAGGTTGGAAATTATTGTGCACCATTTAATGTTTAACCATTGTTTTCAGTGATAGTTTTAAATTTCCACTATTTCCCCTCCCTTTTATTGCTTTATTTCTACTAGTTGTAAGATAGATACTATAAATACATGAAGGAAAAAACCTGCAGTTTCTCCTCACAGCAAGCAAGCGTGATGTTTGGTTGGCATTTGTAACACAGGCAAGTCTTGTAGATCTGTTTCTTCACGAGATAATCCAGCTGTAAATGGATCCCACCATGGCAGCTTACATAGTATTTATCTTCCTTTCCTAAGGAGCCTAGAGTATGGTGCAGGAGCTGTGCTAACCTCTAATGTTGCCAAACTGTTCCAAGTCCATTGTTGACTTCTCCAGAATCCCTTGTAGTCTATGCATGCAAGAAAGCTAGTGGATATAGCCTCAGCTCCCAGTGGTGCGTTCCCCCTCAACCAGAAGTTACTTCCATAGCAAAGACAAGAGTGGAACGTGTGTGTGTGTAGCTTGGTTGCTTGAGTGCAAGTCCAGAGCCTTTGTGTCTAGTCCTGTTCCACTGTGAGTTGAAGCAGAAGGCTGGGCGTTGCGCTGAAGTGGCTGAGCGGTGAGCGCAGTGTTCTTCTGGCTGGCTCTCCCCCGGGGGCAGTAACCCTTGGCAGAGGGGCAGCAAGACACATTGGGGCATCTTTGACAGCAGCTGCCCTTTCTGCTGTGCATGGCTGTCCATAGATGAAAGCTATTCTACTAAACTGTTGAAACACAGCAGTATTTGTCAACCGGATTATTTTGTCACACATGACGACAGAAAGCTAACGTGCCTGATTTAGGTAGTCAAAAACGAAGAACTGTTCCATTAATTGCAAGCAAGTATTTTACAAGAATGGCCCCTAATTTTGCAGCGCTGATTCTTGATTTTTGCACTGATGTGGCTTCCTTCATCTAAGCTGTTATGCCAAATGCGCAGTAGTGAGCAGCTGACCTATTTTTCTTCTTGACTGGTGAATAAATGCTGGGCTTGTCTTAACCAAAGGGAAACATGCCTAAGTTTACCGGGATAGAAGTGTTACAGTTCTTCAGAGAATCGGTTTTAGGCGATTGTAAGAATGATTTGGTAAGCGTCTGCTGTTTGGTGACTGCATGTTGATGCACACATTGTCGCTAATCATGATATCTATCCTGGGGCCTTATTCCTGTTGCATCTGTGCTGTTAGTACGTTTAAACTGGACATCTAGCATAGCACCTTCTGCCCCTGAAAACAAATTCTGGAAATAACCATCTTGCTGATGTGGGCCGAGACCAAGTCTTAGCATAGTTTAAACTGCCCTTAGGAGGGAAGGAAGTTTACTTGACACTGTAAGTCAAATAAGGCTGTGTCTGTTGTATATTTAAGGCTGCTTCCAAATCTGCGTGTCTGCACCATAGCAAAAGTACTGCTCCTGAGTCTCATTCAGCTCCTTTCTTCTCAAAAAATAAATGTGTAAGTGCATCACAGCCTTTTGGTTTAGAGTGGAAAGAATGCTGAATGGCTTTTCTCACATTAAAAACAACTCAGGATGGAATACAGCGGTGAAAGTGGTTACTGAACACAAATTCTTTCAGAAATAGTAAATATCTGGAAATTTCTTTCCACTGAAGCCACCCTGTTGAGTGTACGCTGCACAACAAAAACATACTGTGTTTTCTGACTAAGCAGTTAGCTAACAAGGTGGTTGAACGGACAAACAGTAAAAATGGTTCTTGTAAAACCTGTGGAATAGTACAAATTTTTTGCTAATCACAGAACAGCCTTGTGACTCTATCCTACACTAAAAGGATTTTTAAATTTTTATATTAGCTTTTGATGAGTGTCTAGTAAGTCCCCCTCTCCTCTCTTTGATGGACAGACAAGGAAACAAATATTATGAGAAGCATATTTTAACATAAAATTAGTGTTTAACAACAAGTTTTGTCCCTGCTATACACTGCAATAACTGACAATAGCAAAATTACTCTGAGGCTGGGGGTTTATTCTCTAACATATATGCAGCAATGTCCACTTTAGGTATTTTTGCATGTCAGATGCACCACCTTTCAAATAACCTGCTGCAGATTATTTGCATGGATGCAATGTAAATTGGATCAAACAACTAGTCTAGTTTGGCTTTTTTTTTTAATCATCATCTATTTTGACATTATTTTTTTTTCAAGTTAGATCAGTTTCCCTGTTAAAATTCACAGCCAGTCTGCATAAAAAGTACCACCGCAACTGAGGGTAGAGCGCACTATGTCTCAGGGGACGAATAAACAGTGGGAAAGAAGAAGGAAGGAAATATCTTACAGTGACAGTGCCACAGAGACGTTGTGTCATGAGACTACAGCCAGAGTGACAGTGGTCTGAGATCTAGATCATTATCTTTGTGGAAGAATATTTCTTCAGTTCGGGTACTGACATTATGATATTACCAGTTGCTTTTCTTCCTGGTGAGATCTTAAAACTTGTGCGGAAGAGTCAGAAAATGTAAAAGTCTTTTTTTTACTCTAAGCTGTAAACTGAACAAAGAATAACTGGGGAGAAATTTCACAGAAATATTTTAAGAAAGACTGGAACGTTTTCATGTTGTGTCTTGCTCAAGCTTTTGTGAAGACAGTTTTATGCTCATTTGACTTCTGGCATTCATTAAGCGTCTCTCTGCTGGAGCAGTAACCTGTGAAGTCTTCTTGACTTCTATATTTGACGCTCCTGGCAAGAGTGACAAAATGTACTAGCCAAATAATTAGCTCCTGTGGCAAGTCACTGAAGAGATGGAAAAACACTGTGAGAGATTGTCATACATTTCAGGACAGTCATCATGTTCACAGATCTTAAAAAATGCAAAAAGTGTACTTTTTGAAAAGAAAAAATATCTATAAAAGAGGTATTGAAAACTACTCCTTGCAACAATATGTAATTACATAATCTGATGTGTACATGTGAAGATAACTGGCATGTAAAACACCCTTGCCAAAACCTGCCTTTTCTGAGATCAGTCCGGGAAAATAGATCACAGACTTTGCTGAAAGAAGCCTTGCTATATTTTGGTGAATTTCAATAGTATTTATTGCTACTGCAGTGGGTTTTGCTTAATATTTTGATGCATGGGCAGCAGTATCTCTTTATTCAGGGAAATTTAACTTTTAAAATGGAGTTTGGCAAGTTTACTGAAAAGATACTGTTACATGTTTGCCTGCAATAGAGAGATTGAAGCTTAGAAATAAAAACCTTTCTTAACAGTCCGATGTTCTTAGATTAAGAATTTGGGAAAAAAGTTGATAATTTACAGTGGGCAGCAGGGACTTTAACCTGTGCCTCAGTGTCACTGAAGTATATGACCTGTATACGTTCTGCTGTGACCTCCTGCTCCATGGCTCCCAATGCTCCCTCAGCACCAAGTCCTCCCACAAAGAGGAGAAGCTGCTCAGCATCGCATGAGCACAGGTCAAGAAGTAGCCCCAGCATTGTAAGATTGGGGAAGAGCATTGACATGGCCACAGCAAGAGGCCTGAGAGAAAACTTATGCTCCCAAAGGTCCAAAGGGAGGGATCCCAGGCTGGCAGTAGAGCAGCAGCAACTTTGTGTTGCTCTTTGCTCAGCACTGTCTGCTGCCCCGATCTCTATTCTAGCAAACCTATGTCTACCATGAGGCTGGGCCTGTGTCTTTCTTTGTCCCTTTTCAATCTTCAGCTGTTCTGGCGTGCAAAGTTCATCTATATTTTCTCCCATCCCATATATCATCCTCCCTACATACTTGTCATGCTTTCTTTATGTTGTCATTAATGGCCTAATTAACTCCTTTTGGTAACTATGCAAGTTAGTGAATTTCCTGACCTCTACGCAATTGGTCTTTCTAGAAGAAAAGCCCTTCCTACCCACAGGAGATTCTCAGCAGCTCATAAGGTTGGGCTTTTCAATCTAGCATTGGTGGGGATGCTGTTACAACACTACTGGAGTCAGCAATGAATTTCGCCTTCACAGGAAAAGAGGGCTTTCAGGTTGGGGGTTTTTTGGTGTGTGTTTCATATAAATATATATATACACAGAGAAAGGCTTAGCCAGCCCATTGTGGAATTTTACTGGAGAGAGCAGTAGGTAGTTTTTACAGGCAGAGGAGCAGCCCATTGGTATGGTGGCAGGGCTGTGGGATTCCTTCAGCCACTGGTGCTGCCAAACACTTTTCTAGCTTCACATCAGGCCTTATTCTTCACTATTCCTGCTTCCCCTGTCTGCTCCTTGGCTTTTTTTATTGAGCAGTTCAAGGTTAAAAACTGCAGTGCAACCCATCTTGCAGGATTCTGCAACAACATGGCCATTTTGCTGTAAAAACACATTTTCCTGTTCTTCAATTAATTCATAAACAACATAAATTATGTCCATTAATGTATATCTGGCATTCTGTTTGACTTTTTGTGTTTGCTTAGCATAGGTGCTGCGAATTAGGTAAGAAAAATAATGATATTACAGCGTGGATTTCTTCATTGGAACTGAATAAGATTTTTATAACATTGAAAATGGAAGAATGTTTTTACAGGAATCAGTTATATCTGGTTCTAAGTTAAACCCTTGAAAGACGGGTGAAATATGGCATGACACAGATATTTCTTTAAAATAAATTCTTCCTTTATTTCTTTTTAGAGGTGGAAACTGTTCAATAGGACACAAAGGAAAAATGAGGAAAGGGTAAGGGACTGTCGTTTGTATCATTTTAGGAAGTAACTAGAGAGGTTGATAATTCTGTACAACAAAGTGATAAAAGTCAAGGAAGATTTATTCAAGGTTGCACAAGGATGTTTTATAAGCTGCTAATAGTCTTACACTGAAAAAGGGGACATTGAGATTAGATTTAATGAGAAACTTTCCAACAGAAAGATTTGACAGTGGAGCGGTCTGTCAAAATGGTTATTGAAGTACGATCACAAGCGTTCAGGAAGAGATAAGATAAAACTCTCAAGGGAGCAGTTAGTGCAGAGATTAGCTAGACCTGATCAGAATCATAGCCCTGGTGATGCTCTTGGGATCCGAGTTTTTAAAAAATAATGTAGTGTATCGGTTCATGCCATCTTCTCAGTCCATATCCTTACAAGTTATAAACTTCTTTCAAGCCTCTCCAACAAGAAAGGGCATAAATATATTGTTCCTGCTCACTCTTACTGTGTAGAAGAGAAATTATGAACCTGGTATTTCTTGTACTGTGAGAGCTAATTAAGAAACTCAAGGTAAATGTATGGGAGTTTGAAATTACTTAATTCTTCCTCTGTCTGGGAAGTACCAACTGGGCTATCTGCCACCGCAATTTCCTGATGCGTAATGACAGATATTGCAAATCCTGGGGATCCTGGTTCCAGGTATGCCGCTTTTTATTACCTAGTAGAAGATGTAACTGCACAGCTTCTCAGGATTAAATTTGCTAATTTGCTAGAGATCTTCTAGTCCTGATTTCAGTAATGTTGCATACTGCAACAATAGCCCAAGCTGTTGAATTTGGTCTTGCTCTGCTATTTTTAAAATGAGTTTGTCTTTTGATGGGAACAGTTAAAATAGAGAAGAGGAACTAAAAAATGTTGCTGACCATATTTGTCTGCATTAATAGGGGGACAAAGGTTACATTTCAGAATAATCTTTGGTTTTTTGTTGTCTGAGACAGTCCAAAAGCTTTTCAGAGCAGGTTTAGCCTTGCTTTGATTTATGGCTAGCTGCTTAGTCCTCAAGGGGCTGTTCTCTTGAGAGGGGATTGATAGGCTTGAGGGATGCTGTGGTTATGTTCAGTTTCTTTTGGCCATATCTCTCATAAGGTTTGTTGGGAAAGAGCAGCACAGCACATGTGAGGATTGCCTTGCCGAATCTTCAAGAGGGCAGCGGAGCCAGCTTTTGAGCTGCCACGGTGGGTTTAGCAATTCATCTCTCTCCTCAGATTGCTGAGCTGCTGTCAAGAGAAAGAGGGATAAAAGTGCTCCATCTGAACAGCAACAATGCCATTGGAAAGACAGGATAGGCAACTGGGTTTACATCTACCAAGGAAAGAAATAAGAATCACAAGATAAAAGGAAGAGGAGAATGAGGATGGTGAATGGAGTTAGGTTATACAAGAGAACTGTTTAATTGGAAATTATTACGGGAATTCAAGGCTAGATTAGATATATTTCGGGAAGGAGTGATCTAGAGGACACATTTGTTACAGGGATTGGAATTGCTCTGACTTTTCCCCCAAGACATTTCAAGGCAATTGTTTTTTAGGCATCGTTTTCTGTAACTTCAGCAGAGATAGCCTCTCGTCATTTAGAAAAAAGCTGTTTGTTTCATACTACCAAGGCCCAGCAGACACTGCAGTAAGGATGCATATATGGAAGCTCATTGAATGCTTCTTTAAATTAGTGCCACTGATTGGCTTTCAGGAAATAAAAAGTGGAGGAGAAACCAAAGCTATGTTGTTTTTTCTGAACAGATGTTGTACTAATTATGTGCATAATTTTAACATTTAATTGAGGAAAAGACTTCTTATGCTTAGATTAACAGAAACTGTCTGGAATTTGCAGTCAGTGATACTAGAGTTCATTGCAAGTCTTTTAAAATTCAGAATACATGTGCAATTTATGTACTAACATTTACTTGCATCTCAAGCATGTTTTAAAAGCTGTTAGAATGCCAAAACTCAAGCTATGCATAAAACATTCTTTAACAAGTTTGCTTTATGATACAATCTTTAATGCATAACTGCACACCCTGTATAAGCCAAAACCCAACCCAGTTTACAGCTATGTTTTGGTACAAAACATTTCACAGTGTTCAGATTCTATCTTCCTCTGCGTGTGTCTACATGTATTCTCCCTTTGTCTTTCAGAAGCAATAGAGAGATAGAAGATAGATGGGATACAGTTATATAGATACAATTAGGTGAAATGAAAGGCATAATGTGTTTGGTTTGTTTTATTTGATGCACATACCTCTATCCCTCAGAACCTGAGGTTGCAACATTTTGTTTTTTCTAACCATTCCAGTAACCTAAGGCCTTATTTTGAGGGGGTGTACTACACAGAATTGGAGGGTGGAAGGTTGCTTCAAACTAAGTGCTTAAATTCGGAATTGTTTCTTTTTAAAAGGTTTTCTCAGTGTATGGCTAAACACATGATTAAGAGGAGCATTTATTTCCTGACAACAGATTACTTCCACTGTGGATCTTTTCTCATCTTTGGTGTCTTGCAGGGCTAAGCCAATATTGAAGCAGCACTATATAGCAGAACACTAGACACTTTAATGATGTCTCCATTTACTGACCCTAGCAAAATAATTATGTTGATTTTTTTTTTTTCCCCTGCATAGAGGGCTTTTCTTCAGTAAACTTTTTCTTTCCCTTTACAGATTTCAAGCATGTGTGTATTTTGCATCTGTCTTTCAAGCTATGTCATGTGGTATTCATTACTTAGCGTCTGTGTTCATGGCTGTTACTCCTAACTTTGTATGTGGGATCCCTGGAAATGTGAGTAGTGTTCTTTTCTACAACTCCTCTGAATCAAGTATAGAGGACACCTGGACACTATGGACATCAACAGACAATTACATTGTAGTCCAGCTGCAAAATGGAGAAATTTGGGAACTTAACCAATGCAGCAGGTCCAAACGAGAAGTCAGTTTGGATCTGGCATATGAATACAAAGGCAACAAGTCCATATTTTCTTGTTCTGATGGATTTCTATATGATGATACAAAGTGGAAGAGCACTGTTGTTACACAGTGGGATCTGGTCTGTGACCGAGAATGGCTTGCAAAATTAATCCAGCCTACATTCATGCTTGGAGTCTTGATTGGAGCAGTGATTTTTGGTGACGTTGCTGACAGGTAAAGTGCCATTCTCTGGAAATTGTAGCTTCAGACTGCAGTAACACCATGCATATCTACCTGTTTTGTTGTTTTTGTTCATTGTGTATTTGTAATTATATATTCATAATTCAAGAGGTTTGGATATTGTTTTATTCACAGCGGTGTTCAACTCAATTTCTTCTGATAGCAAGTGTTAATTTTAAAATGTATTAGCAAATCATTTGCTTTTAGATTTTTTTTCTTTATATCAGCCATTGTTCTAGGCCTTGATCCCTCAAATTGCCTTATGCAGCTAGTATTTGCCCCTAGATTTTATTTTCTTTTTTTAACAGAGGAATAGCAATGGTTAGTAGTAATAGCAACAGTAAAACCTGGGAGTACATTTTCACCTCATTTTCCATGAGGAGAGATTCCTCATGGAAACCTAGATTTTTATTTCTGGATATTATAAACAGCTGAAGGGCTACTGGGAAGTTAACAATCATGTATTTTAAAATCACAAATTTCCTAACCTCTGTCATGAATACAGCTCTGTGGGGCTGATACAAAGGCTTTGAGGGTTTGCTCAGGCCCCACGTTCTTAAAATAAACACCCATACACTGTTTTTCCTTGCTGTCCAGCTGTAGTTTTTCCCTGAGTGGTTAGCTTAAACATCGGTCTCTTGAACGTTAGTCCAGATAGGAGGGAAGATGGTTGTCACTGAGCTGCGCTGTAGTTTCACTTATGTACTAGCACATACAAAATTCTATTTGAGTATGAAGAGAGTCATCCTGTGGAGGGACTCGACCCAAGCAGTCCCGTGCTCACGGTGCCGAGGCTGTCCTTCAGCCCGTTCCCCTCCGACCCTTCCTCCCTGGATGTTATCTCGGATCACGCACTGAGGTCCAGCATCAGAGCTGGACTCAGAAGCAGTCGTGAGATCCAGGATGTACATCTGTATCCTCCTGCTTTTCTTGGTTTTCTCTCTCAACCCAAACACGTGTATTCCTGCTTCAGAAGAATGCCCAGCTGTGCCCCTCTATCCATATGAGAGCCAAACGCCTAAGCTACATTGTACTTGGTTTTGTCTCAGGCAGTTTTGCTTCGAAGGCTGGTTTTGTGTTATTTGTCTCTTTCTACATAAAGGAGCTTGTTGACTAACAGCTCTGTTAGGTGGAGGGTGACGTTTTATCCCACAGCTAACAGTATAAGCAGAAAAAGGAAACCAGACATGTTGTTTTCTGATTTTTCCTTCGTTAGCACAGTGCTACAGTGTGACAGTTACAACATGGGAATGCAAAAGTAAAGATAATCTTTTTTTAATTTGGCTTTTAGAACACATAGAATCAATCCTGCCTCCCGATCCAAGCCTTTGTAAAACCACATTTAATACAAAACCAGAATATAATGCCAACATTTGTTCTGCATCCCTTTAAATCATTCATGGCTTTATTAATTAGTACTCAGACATGATTTATAAGTTTATGATCACATTGTTCTCATTTCCATTAATTCAAGCCATGGACAGCCAGTTAAGATAATACACACATTCTGAGTTGCAGATTTACAACTGTAGATTTTACAGCTGAAAGTTATTATTTTTTGACACATCCTGGCTGGTGGGAAATAAGTTAGTGGGTTCCTCCCATTCCCGAATAACAGATTTCCCAACAGAAGAGCTCCAACAGCTAGGACTCACTGGGGTCTCTTCTGGCAGGCATCAGAGACCAAATGTGCATGACTCCAGGTTAAGGTTGGAGAAAAATAGTTGTTTTAGTGTAGTACCAAATACTCACAGAGAAAAAACGACAAATGAGACCACACCCCTGGAAGTCATCAAACTCGCTGTCGAAACGTAATATCCACATCTGTGAAAAGCTACGCAGTGGCGTAGACTTATATAAGAGTCCAAGAGAATGTTATCGGGGAGAAAAATTATTCCCATGCATTTTGTATTACAGAATGTTTGTAGCTAGAATATAATGAATCCTCAATAGTGTCTTGTATATCTACTACAGATTTCTAGGTTTTCTCCTCAGATGAGCTGCTTATTGATAGCGTGTGCTTACTTGTTTAGGGACAACTGGCTCTACATGGTGTATTTTCTCCCTCAGATATGGGAAGAAGATAAACAAATAGCAGTTCCTTTTTAGTAAATGTCCTTTTACACTGGAAATGACTATGTTGTTGATGTGAAGCTAGTATTTGACCTGTGTTTTTTTGGTGTTAGTATACTAGCTTCCTGGATTTCTGTGTCTGTATATGCATGCATGTGTGCTGTGATGCAATCACAAAATTATGGGGAACTATGCAATTGTCATTTATAAGAGAATTCAACTTTAAATAACTGGACAAAGATATGTTACAGAAGCCTTTCATTACTATCCAAATTGGTTGTTACTTTGGCAAGAGATGGCATGTGTTATCACAGCTAACTTTTGTTAGAAATTATTAACTAGATGTTACTTAATATAAAATATCTGAAAAAGTGAGTCTCGCCTACTGTCCTGGTAAATAAGATGGAGTAAATTTGCAGATTAGTTATGTAGAAGTTAAATTTGAAACCGGAGGTGAGCATATGTAATGCCCACTTCTGCACGTTGCTTCCAGCCAAGAATTGTGGAAGTTCCATTCATAGGAGCTTCCTTTTTCTTGGAAGATGGAATTACTGAAAAACTAATACAGGTAACTAAACCAGAGTTTCTGTAGTGAGTGAAAGTATTAAGTACAGTATTTTCAGACTCACTTCCAGGTAGGCTTTTTGGAATTGCAGGTGTATTTTAATAGAATGTTTGTGGTTATTCATACTTTTATTACTGCTGTGGTTTGCAGACTGGGAAGACGGCGTGTTATGTGGTTCACAAGTGCTGGTCAGTTTGTATTTGGCATCGCAGTAGCCTTCACGTTCGACTACTACAGTTTTGTGATTGTACGCTTTCTCCTTGCTATGGTAAGAAAGGATGTTCACCCTGGCTCTTTTTATATGTCATTTCCTACCCCTTCTCAGGAAAACCTCCCTTTTGTTATTATTTCCTCCCCTACTTCATTATTCTAAAGCCCCCTCTGTTGCACTTATTTCAGCAGAGCAGGGAGAGTCTGAATGTTCTTGGACCACAGCACTTTTCCTCTTTGAATTAATAGAAAGCGTCTGTATGAAGCAGTGTTTGGTACTTCCTCCATCCCAACCTCTGCTGGACTGGTAATTAAATACCAAGTGTGAGCAGCAAAGTCTGGGTTCTGCATTGCAGCTGCCATTGCATTTCTCCTTGTTGGAAATTGAGTATATTTTTCTTAAAATAAGAAATCTGTAACAAGTATGATTTTTGTCTCTCCCACTTTGAATGATGGAGGAGAGATGCATATTTTCTCTTCCATGCATCTCTTTGGTCTTTTAAGCTACATCTGGAATACTAAATACATAGGTAGACATGCTTAATACCTAGATGTTTGTACTGTACTTAAGGGTATTCTGATATATGTGTTTATATGTATCTGTGTACACACTTTCATATATATGTATGATATATAACCAATATCTGATATATATTCAGTATTTATACATAGTAACCTATTTTAAATTGTTATTTTTCATCCAAAAGTATAATATTTATAGTCTTTCACTATATAATGCATAAAGAAATGAATGCTATCACAAGAAGAATATGTAACTTATTTAAAGTATGTTAGATATTTGAAAATAATCACATAATTTATTTTATTCCTGCTGACAGTGCATTAGTTAAGACAGGACCCTGCACCTGGAGTTCCCTTTGCCTAATTAGAGCTCAGAAGTATTTCCTAGCAGGAAAAACTGCATGGGCATTTCAGCCTTGAACAGCGAGATCAACAGGAGTCCCTCTGCTGACTCCGTTGGCTGTTGATGTTTAGAAGTGATGGCTGTGGTAGTTTAGAAAAGCAAAAAGCACTGACCAGACCAAAGTTGTAGGTTTTAACTGCCCACTGGGACTGATTTGCGAGATGGAGGTTGAAAGCTCTAGCCTCATGCCACTGAGATCAGCACAGCTTTCCTGTACTGGAATATTTTTAACCAGAAAATTGATTAATCAAAACAATATACTGGAACATTTTCTAGTCTAGATTTTCTAGCTGTGTTTTGAAATGTTTTGAGGTACCAAGAGTTTGACTGTTGCTAGAGAAATTGTAATATATATATATTTAATAATATATATATTCAGTGAAGATATACTGTAATGCAGAACATGCCAATAGTTGCATTTGCTAGATAACATGTGATAACCTGTAACCATATATATGAGATTCTCTTCCAACATTGTAAACATTTGATTTAATGAGATAATTTACAAGGGTGTGGAAGGTAATTCTTAGTAAATTTGCAGTTCCCTGACACGAAGCCAGGATCAAGATTTTTCAGAAGTGGCAGTTACTTCAGGGGACCTCATCTTCCCAAGTGTCCATTGCGATGTCATTAAGGGACATGATTTTTGGAGGTGACAAAAATTTGCGACATCAGCAAATTAGGCTGTTTTTCAGGTGTCTCTTGCTGACTCTCCCCCACTACAGAGAAGTATCCAAAAATCACTTGACATTTTTAAATACAGTGTCCAGGCAGTCTGAAGGTTTGAGTGAACTTTTTCTCCAGCTGATTTGTTTTCAGGGTTGTCTTTTTTTCTGTCAGTGTGGGACATGCCAGTGTGGTGGCAATTAAGCGTACACAAATGTGGAACACTGTTAGCTGTTAGTTTTTACTGCTGTTGCGCAAGGAGAGTAGATACAAACCTCACTCTTTTTTTTTTTCTCTCTCTCTCCCACCCCCCCAGGTTTCAAGTGGCTATCTGGTTGTGGCTTTTGTTTATGTGACTGAATTTGTTGGCATTAAAGCACGAACCTGGGCTTCTATGCATGTCCATGCTTTTTTTGCTATGGGAATTATGGTTGTGGCACTCGCGGGATTTTTGGTTCGGACCTGGTGGGTCTATCAGATATTTCTCTCCATAGCCACTCTTCCCTTTGTCTTGTGCTGCTGGATGCTCCCAGAAACACCTTTTTGGCTCCTGTCAGAGAAAAGATACGAAGATGCACAAAAAGTAATTAATATAATGGCAAGATGGAATAAAGTAAGCACTCCCTGCAAAGTTTCTGAACTGTGCTCAGTCCAACAAGATGATCTAGTCAGTGGCAGAACAGGTCACAATGACACATCCTCAACAAAGAAGCACAACATCTTAGACCTGTTTTGTAACTGGCACATTGCAAGAAGGACCATCACAGTCTGGCTGATCTGGTTCACTGGGAGCTTGGGGTACTACGTCTTCTCCCTCAGTTCTGTCAGTCTAGGAGGCAATGAATATTTAAATCTCTTTCTCATAGGTAAATATTTTTGTACCTTATTCTGTTTATGACAGAACTGGAACATAACATTTAGAAATGTCTATAGACTTGACAGCCAATTTTTTATCTTTGTTCGTTCAATTATGAACCTGGCTCAAAGTTTCTTGCTAACTCTTCATAAAGTTGACTAACACAGGAGGAGTCTCATTCACTCCAAATCTCACTGTTTCTGGGAAAAAAAAAGAATTTAAAGTTTGTTGGTGTACAAAATTCTTCTTTCTGTCTGTGTGATTGTAAAACCGTATTCTGCTTGTCTCCTTTTTGCCCTGCAAGCATATAGGAGAACCACACAAACACCAAGGGAAGCAGAGCAGCAACACAAAATTCATACAGCTCTGTTAAAGGCACAAACTAGGAACATGAGAGAAAAAAATTATTCCTTTAATCACTTACAGTCCTGATATATTGAGTCTGTCTGTGTGGAAAATAGATTCATAATTCTCAGAAGCAAGAGTAATTTTAGTTTTCTCAAAAGTATATTTTTAATTTAGTTGTAGTATTCTTTTAATTTTGTTGGTCTGACTGTAATCTTCCTCTGGTATGTAAGTTGTTTATAAAGGCAGCTCAATGCTTTCAAGGCCTGATCCAAAGTTTGTTAAGATCAGTGGAAATTCCATTGACTTCAGAAGACTCTAGGCTGGGCACGCAGCTCTGAGCCAGCAAAGAATTAAATCATACGCTTTGCTTTATGCAACTGAGTGCTCTCAGTAAAGTGGATGTGACTGTTCATGTACGTAAGCACACAGAAGGACTGGGGCACTCATGAATTCAGTTTGCGTTGTCACATATTATAGCATGTTGGTAGACTGACATGTTGAAGAGTGGATGCTAGTATTGCACAGAAATGAAAATGTTATGGTGGAGTACAGTGCATAAATCACTGTATCCACCTCTTTCAAAAATATTTTAGCAGACTAACATACACTGAATAATTGCAACCTGCTTTTACCAACACAGGCTCAAAAGATTGTTTCCTGATGTTTATAAGTGTTTTGACTTACTATATGTGCTTAGTAAACGAATGTAGCGTATTTGTTCATGGCTGTATTTTATGTTCTTCCTTGATTTTACATTTGACATAGTAGCATTCTTCATGAGCAAGTTGGTTAAAACATGTCTGAATTGGCTTCGGCTCAATATAATTTGTCTAGGGGCATATCCTGTTTACACAGGGTTTGTGAACAGTCCAAGCCAAATGCCAGTTCCTTTAGAGCTACAGAAGTTCTTCTCTGGGAAGAGACATTAGGAAGAGATGATCGGTAAGCAGCTAAGGACTATTGTAAGCAGCTGCCCTCTTTTCAATGGAGAAGAGAGAAACCTGGAACTGTACTCTCTGTATTTGTGGAACTGGCTCAGAAAACTGGACCTGGAGAGACCCTGCTTGCCTTTTACATTGGGGTGATCTGGGGCTGAAGCTGGAGGAGGCGCGTGTGGCTTCGGCTCTGGGTCAGGGTGGAAGCTGGCAAATCCCGAGAGCTGCATCGGTGTGACACCAGCAGTATTCCTCATGGACATGTTTAAGCTGTTCATGTGAAAAAATCTGAAGCCAAAGAGCAACAAATGGAGAGCTTTCAGTCACAAGTGCCAGTGTCATAAAAGCAGGACTGTGGCCTTGCTGTTTTCTGTACTTTTCCACCACAGAGAGAACTGGAGCTGCTGTGTGCTGTGAAACCCATTTCCCTTGTCCTTCTCCATCCCCCACTACCACATTCTAGGCCATGCTTTCTGTCTTATGTTGCTATTTCTGTTACCAAATGAACTAGCCCATCACACTGGTTACCTCTACGCTTCAGTCACTTATCACCCTCTAGATTAAATAAGTCCCCATAAAGAGGAAGTTAGAGTTTTAACATGAATATGTGTAATCATGACTTAAAACGAAATAATTTCATACTGACAGGTGCCGTGGAGTTGCCTTGCTATATCATTGCTTGCATTGGGATGGACAGACTGGGAAGGAGAAACACACTCATTCCGTTCCTTATTTTAAGTGCACTGATCTGTGTTTTAATTATGTTCATACCTCAGGTTAGTCACATACCATTGAAAGTGTTTCTGTAGTAGAAATTGATTTTAAAGGCTCTTAAGGCTGTAGATGCAGCTGCTCTTTCTAAATCATGTCGTTGATTAAAGGCTGCTTTTAAAATGCAGCTGCCAGTCTAAGATAGATTTCTGTATTTTCAGTACAGGCTTCACAGTTTCATAGCTGGAGTCACTTGTAAAATGTTCCCAGGGCTTCAGTGAACCAGGATTGGTAAAAAGTTATACGGATACTAGTTGCTTACTGAGACCGATTTTTAAAAAGCAAGCAATAAGTTTTGCTTCTCATTTAAAGAAGGGTGACAACTTTTGAAGGATTTAAATTAAGTTTGGAACGGTGTTATTTGCTGGTGGTTTATTTATTTGTGCTCTTTTTCAATAGGATTTCAATATATTAATTATCTTAGCAAATATGGCTGGAAAATTTTCAATAGGTGTGGCATTTGGCCTTATATATCTCTACACAGCAGAACTGTACCCAACAATTATAAGGTAAGAACTTTCACCAGTCATATATTTTTCATTATTTTGCTGTTATTTCCTTTTCTTTGTTATGCTACCAGGCCAGATGCAGCAGCTCTTCGCATTAGTGGCAGTGGTCCGAAAGACTTGGGATGTGATGAGTTCCTCTGCTACTTCAGAGTTTTCTAGTATTTGGCTATGTAATATTTTTTTTATTTATTTTTCTGCTTCCATGTGCATTCTTTGGTTTCACTGAGGAACTAGAAGAATACTCAATACTTTTTGAAACATTATTTATGCCTTTCTTAAAAGTCCTGTTTGTTCATCCTGTGGTCTCTGCTGAATGATGGTTGTATTTTTAATCTTAATTATAGAAGCAGCTGAATTTCATTACAATATAAATTTACACCGGTGTAGTAATAGCTTCCTAGCACCATTGCATAAAACACATGTCATCCTACTGATGTTTTGAGTGTCTGTGCATTTCTAATTGTTTGCTTTATCTGCCAGAATTCTTATCAAAGTCTTTGTTTTATGTGTAGATCGCTCGCAGTTGGAAGTGGAAGCATGATGTGCCGTGCAGGAAGTGTGGTTGCTCCTTTCTGTGTTTATCTGAGAAGTGTTTGGATTTTCATGCCACTTGTAAGTATTTATTTCAATGGTGAATGTTTCTGGTTTTGAAAAGGCGTATGTGTCACTTCTTTTCTTGGGAACCAAAAGCTAAACTTTTATTTTGAAAAGGAAATTGAATGAACCGTTCTTGTTTTAAATTTTAAGTCTCAAAGTAACTTCATATTGTTAAAAATATGCAGCTAAAGTAAGGGAGACTTGGAGTCACTGAAATCTTCTGAAAAGTTTTTACGATGGAAGATATAAACATACTTATGCACTGAATCCTAGTATAAAACTGATAAAAATATTTTCCCTAAAAATATATTTTATCTACCATGTAACATTTAGGAATGACTTAATCCATACTTCTTTCCTCTGCAGGTCTAGCAGTTCTTGACCATGCTCATGATTTATTCTTACCTTTTTTCAAAGGCATAGTTCTTCCATTCTTGGAATTCACCATGAGTGGCTGTTTTTCTTGATATTATTCCTTCATCTTTTCTGTGGCTTCCCCGGGACACTGCATCTTTGGAATAGCCTTCCAAAAGATGAAGAATGTCTTATGCTTGCTATACTTGGTCTTCACAGTTTTCCCAAAGCTTAATTTTTTCATTTTTCATTTACAAGAACGAACAAAACAATTAGGTAGAAAAAGAGAAGCAAATGGTATATTGATGAGGTTCACTGTGGCTTTGAAAAGCAACAGAACTTCAAATTCATTAAGCACGTCCTACTTGTAGGTGACTCCAGGTCATGCTACAATTAGGTTTTGTCTTCTACCTCCAGTTTCCCCGTGAAAACAGAGGTAGAACCATTCCTTCATGGACTTTGGGCATTTTGTTTGCATTATGTAGCTTCAAATCCATTTTGGACAAAATATTTTATGTATTTTCTGCTCACAAATTAATCACATTTCTTCATTACATTTATGTTATGAGGCATTTGCTGCTTAGAAATCCTGCAGCTATTCAATCCCTTTTTCACTCCTGAAGGATAATTTATGCCCGTATGTGTAAAAACAGAAGGAATTACAGATTTTATATTGAAGCTTTAAGCAGAGAAGTTTATTAATGATTTAAAAAATAGTTTGAGTTCTTTCAAAAACCCTTAGAATTTGCTGTGACTAGCGCACCAATGTTACATGTAGATTACACATGTCAGAAGGTGAAAACGTAGTGTCTTTCACCTAGATTGTTACTTTCATTTTGTCTACCACATTGGAATTTCCTGAAAACGTGGCATTGTGTCCTTTTGAATTTGCAACTATAAAATCTTCAATTATAGATGCTACAGATTGGTTTCAGAGAATTCTTGGGAACTTGTTTCATTATTTAAATTAATTACTTTCAGTTGTTTTGGATGAAAGTCAAGAGGATGAAGCAGACCACAAATTAATTTATTCCCTCAAGCTCCTAAAAAATGTTTTCTTTCTTAATAATGGCCCCATACAAACCAAGATATCATCCCAGAAAAGTCGAAGAAACATTTGCACAACAGCATGGTCATGGGAGAACATTCTTTTTCTCTTGTCAGGGTTTTGCCTTTCCCGGCTGAGATAAGCTTTATCTGTGCAGAAGTGCTGCAGTTAAACCACAGATGAGGAATGCTCAAACATGCTGGAGAGCAGTGCAAATGGCAGTATAAACAGAGGAATTATTTCAACTATGAACAGCTCTCAGTTACAAAAAGTATCCAGAGTATCTGTAGAGTAGTGTAGTAGTTCACAGTGAATATGTTTTCATTATTAACTCCTATTATAAAACATCTGTCATTTTATTAAATAGGCTTGTCTTGAGTTGGTATTGGTAACATAAGTGTTTTGGAATGGAAATGAAATTAAATGGATTACATTTGTAAGTAAACTGACATACATCATGTTGATCTATTGTACACACCACATATTGTCAAGCAGTTACTATTGCTATTTGTTTGACAGTCTGCCTCCCATACAGTTAGGCCACCTGTGAGTAATGCAAGCATCTCACTTGAATGCCTATAAATCTTGAAGAACTTGCCAAGTATGGTTTTTCATATGACAGTTTTCTAGAAAACTTACAATAATGCAACTGCTCCATGTATAACCTATTTCTGTTTCTCAGCTCTTAAGAATTATGTTAGAGTAGCCCTTTAAGAGACTTGACTTTTCTCTCAGATAAACCAGAAATTATAAATTAAAAAAACTCTCCACTGAGGTCAGTAAGGTTAAATGAATGCAAATCCTGTATCTAATACTGGTGGATTTTCAGGACAAAATTTAACCTTTTTTTGTTGAAGTTGGAATTTTGTAAATAAGATCACATTTTACATTGTTTCAGAGCTATCAGATATGGATATAAATATAAATAGCAGACTAGAATAATCATTTGTTCTCAGAAGTAAAAATATTATTTTATAGGGATATTTAATTCAAATTATCTTTTGCTGTAGACTAAATAGATTAAGTCCTGGTCTTAGACCACTGTAAAATTAAAATTGTTGCTCTAGGTAGGAAGGAAGACACATGAAAAATGGTGGTAAATCTTTTTTTGAAGTTAGTTATGGTAGCTCTTAGAAGCTGCTGCCTGTACTAAAGTGTTAGGAACACTTTGAGGGTTTGGCTAAGCAGAAAGTCAGATTTGAAATTAAGACCCTGAAAAAGCAATGAATTTAAGCAGGTACTCCTGTCAAATTAACTTCAGTGGAGCTTAAACATGTTTAAATACTCTGTAGAATGGTACGCTCTAATCCATAAATGTTTAACCCATTGACTATACCAGAAGAACATTTTTTGATGCTGAAATATATATGTAAAATAGTACATACACACAAAATGTACACATTTGTTATGAGCAAGCAGAGAGCTAAATTATGTCAGGTGCTTCATGAAGAAGTATGCCAAGATAAGATTGCAAAAGACTTGCTTTGTCTAAATGTGAATAACTTCATTGATAAGTGTGGTTACTGTCCCTGAAAAGGTAGATGACATTTGAGAAGGCCTTTCGTTAATATACTGTGAGTTAATTGTTTCATAGTTTGTCTTTCATAGGAAATACTGGAAAATGCTTTGTAGGGTCAGGGAGAAGGGAAGCACACTGAATTAGTTGGCATGCAGCAGCTTTCGCATTGAAAAAAGAAAACTAACACGTGATGGAATAGAGTTAAGAGAGCTGAGATGAAAAGGCAGGAAAGATGGTGGTGTGTACACTTACAGAATAGTGAGAGTTTGCAGGGGAATAAGAGGTAGGTTCATGAGGAAGGAAAACATGAGAAGAATGCAAAATGTCTAAAAGACTAACCTAAAAAGAGGAGACACACATACTCAAAGCACACGGTGTTGCTTTAACCTTGTTCTGTTGGGCATCAGTAGTGACCCTGTTCTCATAAAGCTCCAAATGTAGGGGCATCCGTAAGTTTCAATATCCATAACAGCCCTCAATATCCTCAAATATAACCATATGACAGCCTAAAGAATGTGCGTGAGAGGTTGCCATGGAATAGCTGCCATGTGTCAATTCATCCTGTCTTACCGTGGCAGAAAATCATGTTTTAATAGTTAAGAAGAGTTTTGATACTCAGAGGTGAGTCTTTAATATTTTGGAATATATTTTTAAATATCACCTATGCCACATATATATATATGTATATATGCCTGCAAGGATTTCCCTCAGTTTGTCACTCAGTGCCATTTCCTCTGGTCACGTTACTGCTAAGATTTTTTTTTTTTAATTGCTCATGGTAAGAGCATGACTTTTATTTTCACTGTAGTTTGTAGTATTCAACAGTATTTTGCTTAATTTTTTGTTTTGTCAGCCTCTATATTTAATGCAAGTGCAAAAAGAGGAGTGTATGCAATAGTGTGAATTCTGCTTCTCAGAAGAGTGCTTGAGACAAGCTGTACTCTTCTTTTGCAGGTGGGAGGGAGGAAAAGCAGCACAGTGCATTTCCATAAAAATAGCTCTGTTCAAGGTTACAATGGAGAATTCCAATTTTAAAGCACCTTTCTGACTTAAGGAGAAAGTCTGGTTTAGCTGCAGAGGGTAGCTGGCCAGTTCTTGTCTCAAGCTCTGTGTGAAAGACAGGTGTAGTAATTCCAAATGCTCTCTCTCACACTTGCAAAGAAAGTATTAAACAAACAGGACAGACCTGAACATCAGCACAGGGCAAGATAAGGATAATACAGTATCAAAGTGCACAGTCATAAAATGGAAAAATACTGAAGCCAGGCATGATGTACGCTGTGGAAGCATTTCTATCAAGAGAGATTTGGGTCATTTGTAACCTGATGTTGGAAGAATGTCAGCGTTTTAATGCTGTTCTGTATTTCAAAGGAGGAAAGTGTGAATTGTTGTCACTCAACAAGGCACAGAAATGAACGGAAAGAAAAGATAGTCCTGGAGCATGTGTGTGCTTCTGCATCGACCCCACATGATCCTGATCCTTGCACCACTCAAGCTGTCGTTACAGAACTGTGTACACCATGGAGAAATCCAAGATGTGGTCCCAGTGCACATGTCAGTAGATGCCTGCACTCCTAACAGATCTTTGAAACTGCAGTTTAGCAAAGTATGCCTGTTGAGAGCTAGCTCCTTATCTGCTGAGGTGCTCTCTTGTGCACTTTGGTGGCTCCAGGCCAATGATCCATACTGAGAAATTCTGATCTAGCTGTGTGCAGGGGGAACAGGCACACAGGTACAGGGAGAATAGGTTCAGGAGCTAGAGCGCAAATTAAGATTGCAGATGGCAGGGTAATTATACGTCTATGAACATGCATGTAAAAATAAATGTACGCAATCCTAGAATCAGTTGTTAAATACATACCTGATAGTAGAAATACCAAATGAAGAGCTATGTATTGTTTTCTCAAACAGAATTTTCTTGCATGTACTGTATTGATCCCTTGCAGAACAAAGCACTTCACTTGCTTTTCATTAATTCTGCTGCATAATCTTTCATTTATGCAACAAAAAAGGCAGATCTTTTTTGCAGTCAATATTTAATACTTAGCATCTTTGCTTTACATTACAGTTCCTTGTGCTTTATTTTAAATGTATTCTAAAGCGAGACCAAAGAGTTGCATAACTTGAAAGACATTTCTACCTTCACAGCTACTGTTTATTTCTTCTAGTTGCTTGTTGGAATCATGGCTCTTCTGAGTGGAATATTAACAATAATGCTTCCAGAAACACTGGGAAAACCATTGACTAATACTTTGGTGGAAGCTACAGAAATGGGAAGAAACAAGAAAAGCTGTTCAGGAAAGACTCCTCCAGCACACAGTGGTGCAGCGTTAGAAAAGATAGAGATGTTTGGTCAAGAAACAGTCAGCATCGAGAAATAAAGCAACAGCAAAATGGCTGTTCCAAATTTTAATCATTATCTAATTTATAAGGTATTTTTATTCAAGAAATGTGACTGTTCTATAATATCTGTGCCTTTTAATTTGTATCGTCTTGCCTTTTCAACAGAGCAAGTATATAAAACCTTTTCCAAGTGACTGAGGTACTGCAGAAAATTTGATAGGATTTCTAGATCCCTTGTCAGACTTACACAGGCTTTAGAAAGCTGATCTGACTTGCTGTGACCAGTTGGAATGATTACTCTAAATGTTGGAACCTACCTGATTACACATATGTAAAAACTATGCCAATTCTTTGCCTCACATTTTCTGCAGTTAGATTTGTAAACCCCACCACAAAGTGCCCTGTCTGCTGGCGTCCTGTTGCAGCTGACAGTTGCAGGCTTGAGTCTTCAAAACATGGTAAACTCAAAACAGTTACAGTTCAAGACAGAAGCCTTAACATTGCATCAAGTTGTATCAATAATTTCAGAGTCTAACTTAATTTACTTTTTTTTTTCCCAAATTTTCTACTAGAAAAGGTGCCATTGCTAACAAAGGAAATAACAAAGTCATATTCATTCCAGACCTCAGTGCTTCCCTTCCCACTTAGTTCAGCTGAGATCTAGCATCACATTCTTCATAACTTTCAAGAGCTACACCAGCAACTTTGCCCAGTGCCTCCATCAAGGCCTTCTCAGTCCTCAGCAGAGCAGAGTAAGTGGCAAATGGGTCTTATTCAGGCACTCTGCACAGAAGTGGACTTAGTTATTAATGAATGTTTAGTAGACATGGTATCTACACACCATTTTTCTCATAGACCAGCTGTTTGTAGCTCATTTTTTCCTTATGACACACAAAACCAGTTAGAAAAATATAATTAGAAAAATGGTAGTTGGCAATAGAAGAGTTAGCAGTTACTCTAGTAGTTTTAGTCAGTGTCTGTAAATGTCCCACTGTTGTTACACCTCATGTGTGCATCAACACTTATTGATAATGCAGTGATCATGCCTTACGACTGTGGACCACAGAAAACTGACAGATAGGAGTGCATCATTTTGGCTGCTATTTTTATGCCTTTCTGTCCCACCTCCCCTTCTTCAGCCTACCTCCAGACCTGGTTTTTTTTTCCTTGCCTGAGGATTTGTATCCTCTTCTCTCGGCCAACCTTGGTTTGAGGGCGGGTGGCACATGAAGCTTCCATGTGTTGAGCCACAGCCCTCTCTTGCCTGGGCTGCATGAACCCTGTCATCCCTGGTTTGAAATCAGAGTTCTTCTCGTCTTAGACACCTACACTCATGCTAGCTTGTCATCAAAACAAGTCTTCCCTTGTTTACTTCTTTGCCATGTACCCCAAAATAAGGCATCTGCATTACTGTAGATAAATATTCTATATACTATAGAGTTTAATGGTCACATTTTTTCAGTTATATCTGCACAGTCATATTAGTTTCATTAGTGACTTCTGAAAATGGAATAATGGTTTATATCCCCTTATAAAAGATTTTTTTTCTTCACTGCACTGTTGTAGAGTGTCAAGTAGCATTTTGGTCCTGGTATTAGGACAAAATCATATCCTATATAAGGACTAATACGCTTCAAAGCCAAGCAAAAATCAGTAAGTTTAAGTTCAGCGAGTTTCTGTGTGATTATTGCATGGAAAACAGAACAGGATCTTTATGCTCCCTTCAATTCTATGGGTGTTTCAGTATTTGCAGAGAAAACCTCTAAAGAGAACTGCATAGAATACTATGGCTTCTGTCCAGCTGTATTAGTTCAGCAAAAGCATGTGCTTAACCTTATCTGCGTGAGTAATCCCATCATTATGCAGAGAATGACTTGAATACATACTTTGATGACTAAAGATAGGATTACTCACATGCTGCGGCTTTTTATTTTGCTGAAGAGCAGACCTGGTATTCTTCCACTGCATTCAGACCCCCCTCCACTTCCCAGAGCAGAACAGCTCTCCTTATCTGCAAGATCTATTGCCAAACCCTGCATGCCTTGCCTTAAACAGGGGCTTAACCATGCTAAAAAAGCAAACATCATGCAATAGACCCAACAAGGAATTAAACTAGTACTGTCTGACATTGCAACCACCCTACCCCAGAGCTTCAAGCAATTGCATTATTTTGGGGTTCTTTCACACTGATACTCCCTCTTTTATTAGTACAAGGTCCTGTCTTAAACTCCTTAGTCTTGTGTGCTGGGGACAGTTCAGGCTATTTCTAATGAGGTACTAAAGAACAATGAAAATTAATTTTTCTACTTCCTTACCTACCAAATAACTGATTTGGGGGTTACTCTGCTAAGAACAGTTTTGGCACTGTTCTGTGTTTCTTTAACTTGAGGGCTTCAGGACCTGGTCATCTGTAATTGGTATACGTAGGTAAAGAAAAAAAAAACAAACCAAAAACAAAAACTGAAATGCCCAATGATACTGAGCAATCCTTACAGGCTAGATCTTAATGATGATTCTAAAACACAATGGAGCTTGATGGCTTTTAATCCCAAAAGCCAGTTCTTCCTGTCACTGAAGTCAGTATTTGGTCTTCGATTCAAATGAGACCTGAATTTCCCTGAACTAATGATGTTACTTTTTTTCCTGGAAATAAAATTTTATTGATCTGCAGGTACACCTTTTGTGATTTTATGCATTAATAGCTTAGAGGATGCCTTGGGGTATCCTGTTCTTTAACCTGAGGAAGTATATTACTGTAAAAAAGGAAGTAGCACATGTCTATATGTCTGTAGCATTTGTTTGCTTGTTTTTTCCATATGGACAAAAATATGTTTAACACTAGTCATACATTATAAACGTAGCATAGACAGGGTGAGTTCATTTCTTTCTCTTAAATATTCATAGATTATCTAAATCCTCTCGCAAGAGAGCACTGAGTTTGAGAACAAATGCTTCTGTTCCTGTGGGGCATGTTTTCCTCTTGTTTCCCATGAAAATAATTCCTTTTCATAGTTTCTTATCTGAGTCCTTGAGTTCTTTTATGTTTGTATTTGTCATCTCTATCTCAGTGCAAATTTATTGTGCTGATCAATGTCTCTGGAGTCCCATAATGGTTTTATGAGATACTGGATTAGAATTCTTATCTGTCTTAATCGCTGGTCACTATTGCACAATAACAAATGGTTTTGCCTTAAATTTGATATCATATTTTATTAGACAGTTTTGCAGTTTGTTAAGGACATACTTTCTGGGTTAAATATAGGAATGAGAGCGATTATCGTTAGTTTAATGATAACTGAGAAAAAATAGAAAGTAAATGTGTTTGATGTTTTGAATCTGTATTTTAAAACAGATGTATTTTCTACTTCAATAACTCCATTTTCTTTGTGCAAGTTTCTGTAGTTTAAACATCTTTGTAGCAAAAAAAAAAGCTATCCAAACTGTGCGCGCTTTGTGTCAGATGCTTTGGGTGGTACCCTGAACATCTCAACAAGGGAGTGAATCCTGCCTGAAGGCTGAGGGGTTTTGTGTAACGGCTCTGTGGAAACAGAAGATGGTCTGGTGGTGTGGTTTAACCCCAGTCGGCAACCAAGCCCCACACAGCCGCTCGCTCACCCTCCCCTGCCCCGGCGGGATGGGGGAGAGAACCGGAAAGAAAAACCTAAAACCTGTGGGTTGAGATAAAGGCAGTTCAATAGGACAGCAGAGAAAAGAGAAAATAATAATAATAATGATAAAAGAATATACAAAACAAGTGATGCGCAATGCAGTTGCTCACCACCTGCTGACCGATGCCCAGCCCAGCCCCGAGCAGCGATCGCTGCCCCCCAGCCAACTCCCCCCAGTTTCTATACTGAGCGTGACGCCATATGGTATGGAATAGCCCTGTGGCCAGTTTGGGTCAGCTGTCCTGGCTGTGCCCCCTCCTGGCTTCTTGTGCACCTGGCAGAGCATGGGAAGCTGAATATGTCCTTGACTGGTGTAAGCACTACTGAGCAACAGCTAAAACATCAGCGTGTTACCAGCATGGTTCTCATACTAAGTCCAAAACACAGCACTATAGCAGCTACTGGGAAGAAAATGAACTCTGAATTAAGCTGAAACCAGGACATCTGGCATCCCAGCTCTGGGATGGAGGAATCTGGCATTCTCCTGTATCTTTCACAGCTAATTTTTATCAACTCCTTACATGCAGTCACTTAGGAAGCCTCCGTAGCATTGGGCTCAGCAGCACGCAAGGCCTGTGAGTGCGTTTTGCAAGGGCTTACAAAACGCGAGGTCACTTGCATCACGGAGGCATGATGGCAGAAAGGCATTTGTGACTGCAAAAAGGAGAGTCTGGGTTCATCCTATAGGCTTGTACAAACATGTCTTAAAGATGCTTGTCTGAATCCCACAACAGATTCATATTTAACAGATTCATATTATTTAAAAAAAAAAAAAAAAGAAGAGTGTGAACAAAAGAACAAGTTTATTTTATCAGGAAAAATTCTAGAAAATGCAGTCGAGCAGTATCTGCATTGTTACATCTCTCATGAAGAAAGGTTAGAGCACATCTAACTATTGGTAACCTAGTAATTTTGTACAAGGTTCTATACCAGGTGGAGTGTACGTTTTGGTAACATGGGGGAAGTATGTACTCCTACTGGGAAGGAGTCTGTTTGCCTAGAATATGTGGGTTGAGTAAAGTCTATGTTAATGGGTTTTTTTAATGTGTATTTATTATCTGCAAATATGTGCAAGAATAAAGTCAAATGCATGTTATTTAATCTTTGCACCTTTACATAATGCAATGAACTCCTAGCAATCACCAGCACTCCATTTGGTACATGCTCCCTTGTAGGAACTGGGCTGGCGCTTTGGCATTCCACGGAGATCCCTCCTGCAGGGAAACCCATGGGATACCTTATGTGTGGGTTAGGCTGGCAAGTATCACCTGCGTGTCTTTTTCCTGTTTGTGCTTGCAGGTGTAAACCAAGGTTTGGGTAACATGTTGAGTGGTGACTACGACAAAATGGGCATTAAAAATGTGGTGACTATGACAAAATGTGCATTAAAAACGTGACGTGTTCTGCATTTCAGTTGCAGGAAGAATGTGATTCTTTTTTGCCTTCACTTGTATAAGCTGTCTGGGGCAGTAGTCACTTGGACAAATTCAGTAGTGACAAAAGCAGCTGCAGATATCGCAGGTTGGTAATGAGTTGATCAAAAAAGAGAGTAGTTGACTATAGGAATGACAAAACAATGTAACTTGTAACCACTTGGTGTTCAGTGGATGTGAAAAGTAACGGTAACCTCCTCATGCAGGAACTGGAGTGGGCAGACAGCGAAAGACGAGTTAGAATTGCAGCCATGTGTAGCCCTGTTCTTTGCGGTTTGTCCTCTTGGTCCTTCTCAGGAACCTATTTATTTTCCACTTCCCTTAAATCTCAAATTAGTGCAAATGACTCAATTTTCCATGCATATTTTATTAATCTTATGTTTTCTGATCAAGTTAAACCCATCACTTGACTTCATCATGTGTGCTTTAATGGCTTTATATGTCCTTGCCAGGTGATTTAGGTTCCTCCCTGAAAGTAAGCATAGTGAATGGTTCAAATACTTGTTTGCTAAAGTTGAGAAATTTGAATCATCCCTGATATACTGATTTCAAGAGCACTGAGTTCAATCAAGCTGAGAAAAATCAAGCCTAGGAAGTATATACCTCAACTGGGGAAATATCCTTTTTTAAGTGTGACTGATATATAAAAATGATTGCAGAGAGGTTTGTACACAAAACCAGCTCTTTCAAAGAAGGTACTATCCTAGCTTTATGAATTATCAGAAGAAATGGGGAATATCTCATTTAGTGACTAACCAACTCTTCTCTCTCTGCATTCCTGTCCGACACACAGGCTTGGATACCGCTCGGGTGTTTGTTGCAGATGAGTAGGATCCAGCCATGGAGTGCTCACAGGCATCTAGTTATTAACGTTGCCTTGTAATGTTCTGTGTGGAGATGAACTGACTTGCACAGGAATAAGAAAAAAACAGCACCAAGGGGCGATCCCTGTGAAGATTGTCTCCACGGTCTCATTGTCAGCAATGAGAATGAAAGGCAGTTTTGACTGTGGTGATCAGGAACACACCAAAAGAACCAGGGATAAATGGGCAATCTCTCAGTAAATATTTTCACAAAGTTTTTCAATAGGAATGTCAGTACTGCTGGTATCTTTGTCATATTGAGAGAATTCCCCCAGAAGTAAATAAATAACGTGGGAAAACAGCAAAATGAGGAGCAGCTTAACCTCTTTGCTGAAGTGGTAACTTGCCACACACATCGATGCTTGACTTGATCTTTGAACTGGTTAAAGAATCATAGAATCGTAGAATGCTTTGGGTTAGAAGGGACCTTTAGAGGTCACCTACCCTGACCCCACTGCAGTGAGCAGGGACATCTTTAACTAGATCAGGTTCCTCAGAGTCCAGTCCAACCTGACCTGGAACATTTCTAGGGATGGGGCCTCCACTCCCTCTCTGGGCAGCCCATTCCAGTGTTTCACCACCTTCATTGTAAAAAATTTCTTCCTTCTATCCAGTCTAAATCTACCCTCCTTTAGTTTAAAACCATTACTCCTTGCCCTGTCACAATAGGCCCTGCTAAAAATATGGTCCCCATCTTTCCTGTAGGTCCCCTTTAAGTACTGAAAAGCCGCAATAAGGTCTCCCCGCAGCCTTCTCTTCTCCAGGCTGAACAACCCCAACTCTCTCAGTCTGTCCTCGTAGGAGAGGTGCTCCAGCCCTTGGATCATTTTTGTGGGCCTCTTCTGCCCCCACTCCAACAGTTCCATGTCCTTCTTGTGCTGAGGGCTCCAGAGCTGGACGCAGTACTCCAGCTGAGGCCTCAGCAGAGCAGAGCAGAGGGGCAGAATCACCTCCCTCGACCTGCTGGCCACGCTTCTTTTGATACAGCCCAGGATGTGGTTGGCCTGAAGTGGCAGAGAAGGGATCCATGTCATTCGTAAGATCAGAAACGGGTCGGCACCACTGTGTTCACAGAGGTCATTTCTGCTTATCATTACTGTTCTGTTCGAGAGAGTACACACAGCAAAGAGAGTGCTAAGGTAAAGGAAAACACTTCTTAAGCGCTGCTCGAGCTGGGTTGGTGGTGTGCTGGGACGCCGCTGCAGGCCATTGTTCAGAAGCTGCTCCAAGTACGATCAGGGCTGTGTTCATTTCATGCCAGAAGCCTGGCGCTTTCTTCTTGAGCGACCAAATCATGGCTTGTACTCAGTCAAAGGATACAGTGGCTGCTATAACAGAGTTTGTCAGGAGTGTTCTCAAAATACAAATAGGTGAATGTTGCACTTGGAATACTATTTGGTCAATTATTTGTTAGTTCAAAATTACATACTTGCACAATACACAGAATAATATATACACAAACATCCAGGGTGTCTTTAGCAATTGGGCTGTTATGCAGAGCTGCATCTCTGTCCTTGTGCTTTTTTCCCATCTCTCACAAGAAAGCACCAATACCTGTAGCAAAAAACTTCTCGTATCTTGAAGGCCTCAGTACAGAATGGCTGGTTTTTGGTTAATCAGGGCTCTGGGAGTTAGACCAAAGAGGCTTTATGTTGTGCTGTTCATTTTGTGCTGTTCAAGAGCAGAGGTAAGAAAAACAATGGCAGCACTAAGGAGTTGAAATTTCATCCTCTTATCGATGCCTGCATGGATAAACAAGCATTTGTGGTGGGAAATCACACATCTAGATTACATAGAGATGACCAACAAAGCTCTTTCTTCACCTAAAATACGGCAAAGCGTAGTGTGTTCACCCTTCCAAAATGCTTTAGCTCATGGAAGAGTAACAGTTTCTTAATGAAATTACTCTTTGTATCCCAGACCAGCACGCATTTCCTGAGTCTCATTCTCAGGAAAAGACACACTGGGAGTTTGCTGAAACATTCAGCATTGCATAAACATCCAACACAGAAAATTTCAGTCCAAATCATTCAAATATGGTGAAGTATGCAATGAGAAGTAGAATCTCTGGAGGAGAAACAGCAGGTGATTTTAATCTTAGCTGGCACTGTGACCTCTGTTTACATTTGAAGGAGATTTCCATATCTGAAAGGCTCCTCTCCAAAGCTATCGCAGATATCCTGCAATGGCTTAAAAGAGCGTACATTTTACAATCAATACACCAAGCCCATCAACAATTTCATTTCTAAACAAGCAAACCTCCTCTGTTCCTCTGCCTCCTTCCCTGTCTCATTCAAGACCCTGTTTTTCAAACCACTCAGAAAAATCCAGCTATCCTATAATTTTGGCAGAATTATTCCTTGTTCCTTTCACTGTTATAGGGAAAAAAACCACTAAAAATTATGCATCTAAACAGGTCAGTGATTACATATGTTCAGTGTATCGTGGCTTTAGTTTTACCATTTAAGAACACGGCTAGGCTGGGAGGCGAGAACAGCTGGTCGCATGTTGTGCACGCTGCCGCTGTACATCCGGACGCCCTTTGGATGGCTGCCTGGTCTGTATTTGAATGGCTACGGAGAAAGAGCACCTGCCTGCAAGATCCCTGGCAAATGTTGTTCAGCAGGACTGGAGGGGAAGCAGTCTCCAAGCTGAGACTGCTGAGCCTCTTCAGACATGAATGCTCAAGCGGTCAAATATTAGCCAAAATGTCTCGCCAGTGGGCGAAGGCCCTGGAGCCACCAATGCCGGGTATACAATTTCATCCTAGCGATCCTGCAGGCAGGTTTGTTTTTCACAAACGTGTTTTTCTGTTGAAAAAAAAGCGTAATCCGGCCAGCCCCGCCCGGCTGCGCTCGTCGGGCATTTGCGGTGTAGCGGGGACTGGGCTCTTCACGGACCCGCGGCGAGGGAGAGGGGCAGGCCCAGGGACGCGCTGTGCCGCTGCCACCCCGGCGGCTAGCAGGGTTGCTCCAGCGCTATCGGCAATCCTAGGGCAGCTTCGGAAACGCGCAGAGCATCGTTGATCGCTTGTACGAGAAGGAAAAAAAAAAGGCGAAAATACTCTTCGCGGGACAGCGGGGCCCCGAAGAGCCTCCTTCCGAGCGCGCTGGGGCACATCTTCCAGGGAAAGAAGTGACGGGTGGGCGGCGAAGGGCAGGGCGGGCGCTCCCGGGAAGGGCGCCAGCGCCGGAGGCGGCCTTTGCCCGGGCACAGCAGCTCCTCCATTAGCAGAGGGACGCGGAGGGAGCCGGCCGCTGGGGCAGCGGCCCCGGGGAAGGGGGGGCCGCCGGCAGCCCCCGCGCCCCCCCCCGGCAAGGCGCTCCGTCCTCTCCCCGGAGGGCGACCCTTCCAGGCGGGACCGGGAGCCTCCTCCTCACCAGGTATCGCCTTCTCCCCCCGCTTCTTGTTTTTTTTTTTTCCTTCTATTTTCGGACCGGACTTGCAGTGGAAGTGACCGGAGCCCTTTTGCTGCCGGGGAAGGCGCCGGCGGGGGCGGCGCGGGGAGCCAGCGCTGCCCCGGGGGCTTTTCCACGGGGCCCAAAGCAGCTCCTGAAGCTCAGGCAGGGAGGGGATCAGGCCACGCACAGCGGCGGTCGCGCAGGGAAAGCGGGGCGGATGTCACGGCTGGTCCCGGCGTGAGCGGTCAGCCGCAGGGTTTGGCCGGGGGGCTGAGATCCCCGCTCTTCGGGGGATCCAAATCTCAGCTCCTCCCTGGGCTGAGCATCCCCGCCCGGCGGGGAACGGGCGAGGCGGGCGGCGCGCTTGAACCCCAGCCGGCAGCTAAGGAGCACGCAGCCCCCCGCTCACCCACCCCCCGGGTGGGAGGGGGGAGAGAATCGGGGGAAAAAAAGCAAGTAAAACCCGTGGGCTGAGATAAAGGCAGTTTAGTAGGACAGCAGAGGAAGAGAAAATAATAATAACAGTAATGATAACAGAATACACAAAACAAGTGATGCACAATGCCATTGCTCACCACCCGCTGACCGATGCCCAGCCCGTCCCCGAGCAGCGATCGCTGCCCCCCCGGCCAACTCCCCCCAGTTTCTATACTGAGCGTGACGCCATATGGTATGGAATAGCCCTGTGGCCAGATTGGGTCAGCTGTCCTGGCTGTGCCCCCTCCTGGCTTCTTGTGCACCTGGCAGAGCATGGGGAGCTGAAAAGGCCTTGACTGGTGTAAACACTATTTAGCAACAGCAAAAACATCAGCGTGTTATCAACATGATTCTCATACTAAATCCAAAACACAGTACTATGCCAGCTACTGGGAAGAAAACTAACTCTATCCCAGCCAAAACCAGGGCAGTGGGCCTCTCCAGTTTTGGAGAAAAGGAAGAGCATTGCTCGGCATGTAGGTGCTGCTGGTGGAGGTTAATATTGTCAGTACCTTATAGCATGGGTATAACCTACCTTCCTTTAGGAAGTACTTCCCGTGCATGCATATGTGAACAGCTATCTGAAAGAGGAGCTGAGGCCTCCCTGGTAGGCTCAGGTGCCTGTGACGGTGGCTCAGAGACACCTGCTTTCTGGCAGCAATGCTGTATGTGCACCCAGCATCCCTACTGTGGTGAAGAGAGCATCCTCACCTTCCTCCTGTGGCACGCCCCGAGTGTACATCTCACGGAGCAGCCCAAATGACTGCAAAGGAATCAGGCCAGAGTCAAAAGGCCAAAATCAGGGCTCCTTCCTCAGCAACCCCCCAGGAACAGATCGAGCTTCATCAACGTCTGTAAGTGCCTTTAGCAAAACCCCTCTCTGGGGTCAGGTGAAGGGAAGCAACACCAAGGGTGCTTGTGAACTGGGGAAATGAATAAACAAAAGAGTGATCTGCAAAAAAAGCGATAAAGTGCTCCACATCAGGCACAGATGGGTATGGCGGGTGCAGCCTCCCCGGTGCACGAGGAGCCCCTCTGGGAGTCTAGAAAGGCTGGAGCCTTTGCTCCCCAGTACCGCAGGCTTCAAGCGATCCAAAACAATGTTCCAGCACTTAGAAACGGTGAGAGTCAGTTTTAAAAAAAGCCCACAGGACTTCAAATGTAAGAGGTGTTGGTTTTCTTTAGTTACTTCCCGTTGGTCCATTTTCTGGTCAACAGTTCAGCTGGGTTTTTTGAACTGTTGATTTGGGTGTGTACATGCGCTTAATTGGGTAGGTCAGCTGGGTTGCGACACAAGCTTAAGAGCGGCCAGCCTGCCAAGGAAGCATGCTCATGGAATGGGGCCATAAGGGGAAAAGGAAAGGGCGAGGGGCCGTGCCCATAACGCAAAGATGCCAAAGCAATAGCATTCGTGCAGCTCTTCCAGCTGAGGGGTGCCGGTTTCCCAGGGTCCGTCACGGACTGAGGGACAGCCTGGAGGGACCAAGGGCCAAGAGGCTACAGCTGCAGCTGGCAGTGGGAGTACATGTTCCTGTGCGCGTGTGTGCACGTGTGTGCTGGGGACCAGGGTACTTACCCGTACCGATCACTTTATCCACTGCTTGAATGATATTAAGACTGAGGGTTAGTGGTGATACACAACCCTGTGAGGCAAGAAAGAATAAGGAATGGCTCTAATTAAACCTGCAATTTAGCCCCCCTTATATCACACGAGGCTGACATTGCCTCCTCAGCTGTGGGAGCTGGGAGATTAGGTCACATCACGAAATTCCTCAATATTTTTAAAAATAATTTGTTCTGGCCTGGGAGGAGCAGGAGGACTGCAGGGACAAGAAGTCAGGCAGCCAGTGTCTTCTTTGCTGGGGAATTAGCTCCAGGTGGCTCTGTCTGGCTTCTGTCCCATTCTTCTGACAGTAAGAAAGGGCAGAGAGCTAAACAGCACCTGACACCCTTCGCCTTCCTCCCCAACAGTCGCTGCAACTGGTTTGCCTTTTACATGCTGATTTTTGCAAAACCCTCAGCACAAGCCAGTCTTAGGGGTTGAGAAGTGTCACCCCGCTGGCACTAAGCTGGCCTGCCACGTCAGCTAAAAATAGTTTCTCCTCCTGTGCCCTCCCAGCAAGGTTCAGGACTCCCAGCTGAGGCAGGCTGCCCTGCCAGGGCAGAGCCACAGGCGAGTCTTGCGCTCGTAACTGGGTCAGTGGCTCTGCAAAGCCCAAGCTGCGCTTGCTCATAACAAGCCGAGTGTAGCCTCTGCTTTGCACCCTGTTCATTTTTGGCACATTAGCACATTAAGGCTTGACATGCTCCTGCATCGCAGCAGTAAGTGCTAGAAAAGCGGCATGTTTGATGGGTGCCCATCGCGGCCTTCTGCACCGTCCCCGCAGGCTCCAGCACCAGCAGCAGCCCCTTTCCACCCTCACTGGTTTTTGCAACACTGGGGAGAGTTGATATCAAACCGGCTCGTCTGCAAAAATCTCATCTGAATTGGGAAGACTTGTGAAACCTGAACCTCTGCCGAGCCGCAACTCTCCTTTCTTCCCCGGCGGTGGGGAGGTCAGTCAGGAAATTCAATCTCCATCACAGTCCAAGGGCTTCAGAGCGAGAGTGGTGAGGGCAACTGAGAGCATGTCTCTGGCAGATGCATAATGTACCCAGAGCATATGTTCCAGCAGGACTGTGGTCATCCATGGACTGCTGGAAGGCTCACTGGGCGTGCTGACAGCCACATGTGATTTCCACAGCTGCCAGAAGTCTTCTTAAGAAAAACATGTTTAGAGGCCTTCCTCAGAACCAGTTTTCCTAAGAAAAGTAATTTCAGCATAAAACTCCCCTAATTTCTTGTTACTGTTTTTAAAATTATTTTTCTGTGGTTTTTTTTTT
>VZTL01005347.1:3015-29322 GCA_013400535.1 Scopus umbretta
CTTTGCGTGTGGCTCTAAAAAAGCATCATCCTTTTCTGGTTTTTCCCACCCCTCTTCTTAATGGGACCAGTGAACCAACCAAGGAACGTGGTTGTGTCTTACCACCTCAACCACTGACATCCAGCTACTTTGCTTTGGGTGATCCTCATCAGTGGTCTTAAGCTCATGAGCAAAATACGGAGTCGTGTCAAGCCTTAATACCAGTTCTGGCAGAATTCTGTTAAAAGCAGAATTCTGTTTAATGATTTCCACTTGACTGTTTTAGATACTGAAATTACTTGGAAGTCGTGTCAGCCAAATCTTAGCCTTGTTGCAGTGAGTGTTTGTAATACACATTGCACTTTTTCCTAATTGGAGCACATCAGATAACGTACCTGACAGAATTCTATTACATATACTGGTGGTTATGTTTATTCATTTAACTTAACTCATCAAAGAAACTCCTGAATGACATGAATTATATTCCTCTTCTTTTTATTGGCAGAATCTCACTTACCCGATATCAAGCTAACCATCTGTAATCATACAGGTACTCATATTTTAGAAAATCACCTTATCACTCTTATTTCTCTAAGTTTGTTAACCATCAACAAGAGTGGTGCCAGGAGCATTTTGAGATGGTGAGGACAGTAAATTTTCCGTTCTAATTAATGTTCTTTAATCTCATTAGTGAAGAAATTCAGAACATTTTTATGCAGTACATTATTTTTTTTCCACCAGTATGGAAGAGAAATTTATTCAAGTCAATACTTTTTTTTTCCTGTTTTGTAATGAAATATTTAAAAAAACATTAATACTATTGTTTGACATTCAATTTAAAACAAAAAATAACCATGACTATGCCTTGCTGCTGTTGTCAGCCATATAATTTTTCCAAGTGTTTTTTGTCCTTATCAGTGTAAGCTTATAATCCACTTCCTTTTTATTGTGTTTAGGCTGCTGTATGCTGATGAACTAGAAGAAAAGCTTGATTTTCATAAAATAGACAACTTGCCTTTCTAGCCAAACAGAATAAATATTTTATTTGCAAATTTTACAAATTGGATGTTTTGATTAAACAGGATCTCTCACAATTATAATTTGCAGAAATTGAGAAATATAATCACATTTAAGGTACCGCAATAAGTTTTTTACTTTGTTCTTACAATAGTTATAAATCTAAATATCGCTCTTTAAAATGTATTTTTATTTTACTGGGTAGTCTTCAGATGAGTCACCTTTTGCTTCTATAGCTGTCATGGAAACTGGCAAGATGGAAAAATTTCAGAAAATTGAGAGGTGTAGCAGTATTTTAAAATTCATATACATGATCTTTAAACTTGTAGAATAGTTTTTCTTAATAAGAACTTACCATTAATGACTATAGGACAGTCTTTGCAAAAAGAGAGACAAGCGTTAGTGCATCCTACTGATCCGTAAATTTGGCAGATTGAAAGGATCGCTTCAAGCGTGTATGCATTTTCTGTAATAAGCCCTGATTTACTGTAGAGGATCTCCTGTATTCACAGTAATTCCTCCCTGCTGCAACACTCCTGTTGCAGCAACGTTTTGGGAGAGTCGATGCACAATTCAAAAAACTTAAATCACTTTTTGCAATTACCTGGAAAAAGTGCGTGTTCAAGCCCTAACCGATAGCCCTAAATGCTAGAGGGCCGCTCCTTCTTAAAAGTTAACTCGTAGCTGACCTGTCCTGAAGTTGAATGCATGCAAATAGAGTCTAGTGCCCAGATGGATCTGTGGCTGCTTTTTTTCTTCCAGGAGGCTTTCCGTGCCTCCTACTGAAGAAGAAGAGTGGTAGCGATCTAAGCAGTTGCTTCAGCGTGAACGTCATTAGATATCGCTAACTGTAGTGAAGCTATCTAATTCTTAGTTCTTTGTTTAAATGTCTCATACTTGGGTATAAAATGCCAAGCTTGACACTGCACGGGGCCACTGTAGGAGTACACACTGAGAATTCCACTCAATTAACTGATTTTACACTCTCACCATTGCAATTCAGCAGTCAGTTTTCTTTGGGTTTTTTCCTTCTGTTTTTAACCTCTATCTTAAATAAGATTTTGTTAAATACCAGCATATGACTTGTAAAGGTGGATTGGGGCTTTTTGTTTCTAATAAAGCTTTCAGAATCACAGGCCATACTTTGAGTCACTGCAAATAGGAGGTAGGAATGTAAATTTTAAAATAGAAAACTCAAAAGATTAAAAAAAAAAAATCACAATTGCAGGCTTTGAAATATTATAGTCAATCTCTTTGGAAAATGTGAAGAGATTTAAAAGCACAAATTACTAAACTGCAAAAGCCAAAAAACAAAAAAAACACAACGAAACCAAAAAAAAAAACCAAACAAAAAAAGCAAACAAAACCCAACCCTCCTCAGCTATAATTGACTTTTTCAAATTCAAAAATGGGTCTGTATGCTTTACAACAGCTCGGTTGTTATGGCTATCACCTTGTTTCTAGTAATAGGAACTTTATAGGAAGACATATCAATTCATCTTAATCTGGAAAAACCTGCTGCTTAGATTGAATTCTTCCCTGTATTCAGAAAAGGCTTTGAAACATTAGGAAGAAATCATTGCTATGTGAAGTAGAGCTATGGCGAGGGTGGGAACACACTGAAAAACGTACTTCTCAATTTGAAAATAAATACAATAAACCTTGCCTACCTATCTGTAATGAAAATTAACAAAACATGCTATCTTGTTTCCAAGCAATCTAATCTGTGCTGCGTGGATATTTGTTCTTTTTATATGTTGCCATTAATTTTTTCCCGTATTTTTGTAACTTGGATTCCTAACAATTTTAAGAATTTCAGCTAAAACTTCAGAATCTTTAATTTATGCTTTGCTCACTTGTTTATTTAAATTATGATGTAGAATTCCTGGTTACTGCTGGCTGCAAAGTAAAGGGCTGCTGTGGGGTTCTCTTGGTCACCTAACGCCAGCTGTTCCCAAGCTCACCGAAAGCATACAGTGCTTTCTGGTCATCTTTCATCTGTCCAAGCTTAAAGTAATCGATTACTGTACAAGATATGAGAGTATATAATTAAATTTCACACATTTTTTTATGTTTGTTAATCAACTTTACTTGGAATTCAGTTTTGGAAGGATTCATTTCCAATACTGCCCTAGTTAAGTGCAACCATCGTTGCGATTGTTAAAATACCCTGCTGAAAATGCGAACGCGTTGAGGATCATTAGGAGAGCAGAAGTTTCAAGTGCTCATTAATGAAGGGCTATTCCTTCTGCCTCACTCTTACACGGGTAATAAATAGCTTGGCAAATGCTCTCACCAGCGCCAAAAATCCAAAATGATTATTAGAGACTAGAGTGGGGAAATCCCAAGTTTCTACGACTGTGTATTCCATGGTGATTCTGAGCCTATAATGGAAAGCCACTTGTTAGATCTGTTTAGTTTTACAGTAAAGTATTTTCTATTAAATGACACCCTTCATGTTGAATCCATTCAGTACTAAAACCAGACCCTTTTTAGTCAGTGGTTTTCAAATCTTTATTTGCTGACAGCACTTCTTTTTCAACCTAGGAAAGAATATCCAGATGGTCTCAGATCTTCAAGATGTGAAAATGCATTTAAAAGACAATTTTGGAAATACACACTGAGACTTAAGAAGTAGGGAAAAAAAAAAAAAAAGGGGTTTTGTGATATTAGTTAGAGCTCTAGAGATTTATGTATCTATACTGCACTTCGACTAATAGGTTTCACTATGGATGCCAAAGAGCATTTCTGTAATGACCAGTTAGGAACCGGGGGCAAAATGGAAGAGAAGATGCCAAGGTTCTGAGCTTTCTTGGGACTCATGTTGTTCTCCAGTAGTTCTCTCTAACTCAGATTAATAGATGCAGCTTTAAAATATGGTTTGTTTTTTTATTCATCAGAATGACTTCCTGAACACATCTGTAGAGGAGGTAATGAAGTGTTTGGATTCTGTCTAAACTGATTAATGACTTTATAATAAAACCATAGACTTCAGTAGAACCAGAAATGTGAATAAATAGCGTAGACCAGGTTGTGCTTTCCTCTTAATTATACTGACTGCTTGCTAATCCAGATGAACCATTTGGAGTGCCTCATTTTCATCTGGTTTTAGGAATCCTACATAAATTTATTCATGTGCATAATTGTACTTTTGTAGATTTTTTTTTTTTCCTCAGTAATTAGCTACACCATATATGTTTCCTATGTCATTACCTGAATCAGCATCTAAAGTATGCTGTATTTTTTACAGTAGCACTTCGATTCTCATTCAGGATAAATGGAAACAATTCAATTATAGTAACCGCAATCAGATGTTTTTTCCAACACACTTTTAAGGTATTGTTTTAAGGTGGTCTTTTAAAGGACTTGTAACACTTGCTTCAAGAATCTCTAGAATTTGCTTTGGAAAAGTAAGTGGAGATACAGGCCAGCTGATGGACTTTCCTGCATCCAGGTTCCGAGTGTCTTCTCTTTTGTTCACCTTTACCTCTGCAGAGATTCAGATCCCCCTCCAACTCTGCTTATTTTTCTTCTTCCTGTCCTTCCTCCACTCCTTCAGTGCAGAATGCGTATTACATACAAGTATAACCTCCCCAGTGAGTTTTAATCAGTTTTTCTTCTCTGCGCAGTCCCTTCAGTCTGAGTGTGTTCAGTGCTAAAGCCCTGCCGCTTTGGTGAAACCTGCTGAGCTCGTACAATCGAAGTCCTTCACGAAGGAGAACTTAAGGAAGGAAGCTGCTTGCTCGGAGGAGGAATCTTCATTACAAGTCATATTAAAACCTTAACACCAAGAGGAGACTTCTTAATGGGCAGAAATTTCTTGTTAATGACTACTGCGGATGCACTGATGTTGAATTTATGGAAATTATTTTACCTTATGTTATATACAGATTTAAATTTTTAACATTGAGACAGCTTGAATATATTTCTAATGAGTTTCATTAAGACATTTATTAACTTGTGTACAGTGTTAAAATATGTATTAAGAGAATATTTTGGTAAGCAATATATATAAAAATTATGTAAAAATTAGAATATATTTTAATTTAGTGTTGTTCACTTTGCTACAAAAATGTGTATTTTAAAGAATTTTTTTCATGTTTATCAAAGATGAAAAATTTTTTATGAACAAGATATTTTTCTTGTTTTATGGGTCCATTGTTATTGCTAAAAGCCTAATGTAATTACTTTTTCACTAATCGGTCTTCTGGTAACTTAATGGAAGTCTAACTAGTGAGAGACAAGTTATCACACTGTCAACTGAAAGCACTCGATACATAGTCTGCTTTCCACTTTCAGCTGCTAATGTTTCATGAGGAAACACTATGAAAGAAAAATAAAGGGAAAATATTTGTTGAGGTGTAACGTAACTTACATCTTCCGCTGCAGAGAGAAAGTAATTTATCTGATGATTCAATTGTACGATTAACACTTTCTTTCAATTTGTCTTAAAGGAATGTCTTAACTTTTTTCTTTTCTATGTAGAACGTTGAGTTTTGCTATGCAATATATACTGCAAAAATGAAGGCAGACCACACGTAAGTTGGCGAGAATGTGTGTGTACAATGAACTTGGCAGCGCTGCATACTTACACGTTTTTAACCTACATTTGGCAGGATGCGTACAGTTTCATTAGCAAAGCATACTAAAGTAAATGTGGGAAGTCTTAAATTTTTCACCCATCGATTGGACGCTTCATGAACTTTTTAATTTGAAAACTACTGTTAAACATACAGCTAATGTACCCCCCTGTATCACAGAATGTTTTTGTCAGTAGTAAAGATGCTCTTTAAGTTTAATCGGGTGAGATTAGGAATGAGACTTAGAATGAAATGGTATTACAGTGAAGCACTAGAGATCATGTGTGAAGTTTTCAGAACTCCTCACGTGCATAGTAAGCAAAAAAACGTGAGCAGCTGTGAGGATTTGATTTGCCACTAATTTAGAAGACAAAAACATAACAGATCTGTTACCTATGAGTTTTTCCAGTATCTATGGGAACTTGAAAATAAAACTTGGTTGAATTGTCAGTCTTTGACAATTTTTTTGTTGTTGTTGTTCCTGAAGACCTGTGAATGCCCTGCATTTGCTTTACAACGGAAGTTAAGATAAAGTGCCACGTTGTTTTTTTGTTTTTAAAGAAAAGATCAGATCACAAATTGGTATGGAAAGTTGTACTGAAAGTGTTAATAAGTAATGCTGAGAGCAGCTATATAAATCACTGAATAAAATTTACATGCAATACTGTACTTTTTTCACAACTGTGTATATGTGACATATACACACACAAAGTAGCATATGTGTGTGCATATATATACACTATACTGTATATGAATTATAGATTAATGGTAAGGTAATTCTACCTCTTATAAAGAATTTTGTCATGTACTTTGTTATAAATAGTTTTCCGTAATAAAATATTGTTTAATTTTGAAATGTAGAGAGAGAGAGATATACATACATGCAGCTAATTGATAATAAAATGCCTGTATCAGCCAGCTTCCTTGTCTCTTGGCTTTTCTTGCTTAGATCTGTTGATGTAAACCAGCATGATTAGATCTCTAATTGAAGAGTAGCTCTTCAAAATCACCTTCCTCCTTCTAGAGCATGTAGTGTATTTATAAATAAGATGACATTGCAAAAAAGACATTAGTACGACACGTATCTTTTATAACTGGTCTCTCCAGCTAACCTTCTTGTATTTGCTTTGTATAACAGCAAGTATTTAATCAATGTGTCGATATTATGATGGTAAAGGTTGTATTTCAAAATACCATAATTTAAATGCTGTGTCTGAATTGAGGAAATTTTTTTTTTTCCCTTTTTTTTTTTTTTACCCTTTTTAAAGGTGTAATATACCTTGTTTTTTATACCTGCAACAGGTTTCTTAGCCTCACTAACAGCAGGGTCTTTGTCCACAAGAACCTTAAAGGATCATGCTTTCCTTTAGCTTTTTAGCCTTCTGTCAATTAAAAACTAGTCACAAACGGCTGTAACAGCGTTCAGTTCTGCTGCCGATTTCCAGCAAATTTGCTGTGTTGCGTCGCTATTTATCCACGGTGCTTATTCTTCCTGTCAGGTAAGTCTGTACTGCAACAGATGATGTGGACAGTACGCAACGGTTACACAGCCACGCTAAAGGAGTGGCAAAGCCGGGAATAGAGTGGATGCTTTAGAAGTTGCCCAAATTCTAGCGACGGTCTCATCTCAAAACACAATAAAAGGCTTCTGCCACTACATTCAGCCAGTTAATGGATGTTGATTTGGATGCGTAGAGCAGATATAAAGGAAGGACAGCTAATTAAAAAGTTTCTAGTATGTAGGCATCCATCTCTCCCTTAGCCTTCTTCTAGACTTAACTTCTATCAATTTATTATACAAAATACAGTAAATGCCAGCTAATGTGCAATGTAAAAATGAATGATAAATATAGCCAGTATTCTGTAACAACCGGCTTCTTAACAACCACCACAAAAAACGTGGGGACAGTGAAAGGTCAGGGAGGTCTTCAGAACCTTGTAGCTTTTAAGAAGTACCCTGAAATTTGTTTCATACCCTGTGTTCATTTATCCTCGAACTTTACCATTTCTGTTGCTTCATATATAAATATATCTTCTTGTTCTGGGAGAACAAGCTATGGCACATGAGATCTTTAAAAAGAGGTTCGATAAACATGTAAGGATGGATTAAATAAATCTAGAGGTCTCTACTGGGTCTATGATTCTGTGGCTAATGCCTTATGAAACTGTTAAGCATCTCTCTGAAGTATGCTTTATGAAGCTTTTTGGTTAGGGAGATATTTCTTGTTACAGATTTAGAGAATATTTTTCAATTGCGGTACTGCAGAAAGAGGAGGATTTTAGTTTCTGTAATAACTGTTCTCTACTGACAGCTAAACAATGAAAGGCCTCAAAAGGTTTGACACTTGATTAGATCTGCACTGTAAAGTGCAGCAGGCAAAAAATATGGTAATTAAGGGCCTGATCAAGTAAATCACGCAGGTTATGTCTTTAACCTTAAGCACACGAGCAATCTAATTAATTAAAAAAGAGCAGAGATATTCATGTTTGTAACAAATCCACCTTTGGATCAACAGTCCTGTCAATTGCAAACACGAGCCTTTCTGCCAAATAAAAGATGCGCTGCGTTGCAACAAAATAATCCATTGACCCACACAACTTTCATTATCTTAAAGAATTTATATGGTAACTATGATTACATCCTAATATTTAATTTTGGTATTGTCATTTGTTAGCATGGTGGGTTTAACCATATCTAAAAACACCTTATAAAATACCTTTGGTGAATATCCAGGTCATACCTTGTAAGGTGAGATTGCTTACTTCTGTAGCCCACACATAACCCACCTGTAAAAGCAGCTTTTCTCCTAAACTCACCACGAAATTAATCAGCGTTCCTTTGCTGGGAAGCTTTTGAGAGGAAATGCAAGTTCTTTTACTCAGTTTCTTATTAAATCTTGTCCAGGCTAAGGACAGTTAGCATTTTGTCCCCGAGTAAAGCACTGTAGAGTTCCTGGGAGAATCCCACTACTAACTCTCCTCCGTTCGGGAAGGCAGTGTTCATCCCCACTCTTCACCCGGGTTTTAGTCCGCCCAAGAACCTGCCACTCACCTCTGCGGGAACTTGTGCTCTGAATTAATTCTGGTGCGAGACCGTTTCAAACGCTACGCTGTGTTTTATCTGCGTACTTACCGACACCAGCGTTCTCCTCTGGCAGTTGGTGATGCAGGATTCCCTGCGGGCTGAGACAGGCTCAGTTTTATGAAGAAATGCAGAACATGTAGATTGAGGACCAGCTTCCTCAAGTAAGAGGTACCGTCTCACCAAGGATCTGTGTATCTATCATGTTCGAAAGATTTAATTTGGAAAGTATATTATTATAGACCAGCTCTGAAATTAACTTTAAGCTTGCAGAAGCATAACGTGCTTTCTCGTAACAAAAATAAGATCAGAAAAAAACAGTTTGAGTATCTAGCAGAGGAGTTTCTACAGTAAAAGGACTGCATTTCAGACAGAAGTGACTGGTACTGGTTTGAAAGCCTGCTGCAAATGAAAGTTGTGTAAATGGGTTAGAACCAGGAAACTGGTAAGGCAAAGAGAGAAAGAGTCAGACTGTAGTTGCAGTATTTCTGGAACATGATAGGGTTTGGGTGGTTGGGTTTTTTTTTTTTTTTTTTTCCCCTTCCTTCTTGATTTAACAAGTTGAAAATCTGCTGAATAATTCATGAAGAGTGGAAGGGCTGAATCTTCCTGGAATGATATACAGTGTACGTACTGTGGCACAGGAGAAACTGCAAAGCTTTGTATCAGTTGCTGCCGTTCCTGCTGCTGATTGCGAGGTGCTGCTGCTTTTGCCATTTTCACAGCTACAGACTCCTCAGTCGTGCTCTGGTCTGCTGACAAGCTATCTGCTCCCTATGGACCCACCTTCGCCGGCTCCGATCTGTGGGATCCCTTGCTTCCTGCCAGCCCCGGACACTGCTGTTCTCTGGATCGGTACTGCGAACTGCGTTTTCCGGACCTTGCAGCTCGTATGACTGAAACCTGCCTTAGCGTCCCTCAGCTGCGCATCCTCCCTCGTGCTTGGCGGGGGACTCCTGCAGCAGGCTCTTCTGACCCAGACAAGGATGGGATTTACGGGGACAAGTCCAAACTGAGCTGCATTCAGCGAGATGCCCAACGCCTCTTCCTGGAGTGCTAGCTCGCCTCTGCTGCTGCTCTGGGAGGACTCCTCCGGGACCCGCATCTTCCTGTCGCTGCTCTATGCGGTCTTGGCTATCTCAGGGACTTTATCCAACGTCATGGTCATCTACTTGGTCTTCTCCTTCAAGAAGCTGCAGACCACCAGTAACGCCTTCATTGTCAACGGCTGCGCGGCAGACCTGAGCGTGTGCGCCCTGTGGATGCCGCAGGAGGCTGTGCTGGGGCTGCTGCCCCCCAACTCCTCCTCGCTTCGCTCGGCGGAGTACCGGCTGCTCCGAGGGGGGCTCCTCGGCCTCGGCCTCACCGTCTCCCTGGCCTCTCACCTGCTGGTGGCCTTCAACAGGTACGTGCTCATCACCAAGCTGCCCAGCGTGTACCAGGCCCTCTACCAGCGGAGGCACACGGGCTGCATGATCGGGCTCTCCTGGGCCCTCGCCCTGCTCCTGGTCCCGCTGCTGCCCGGGCTCTGGACGCCGGGCTCGGCCCAGCAGCCGCCCCCGCGGCAGTCGGACGGCGGCTCTCGCTACACGGCCCTGCTCCTCGCCCTGGCCCTGCTGGGCCAGACGGCGCTGCTGCTCCACTGCTACCTCGGCATCGTGCGGCGGGTGCGCGGCAGCGCCANGCCGCCCGCCGCTCCGGCTGCTTTCCCTCAGCGCCGCTCCCGGCAGCTGCCCGCCCCCGGGGCCGGCCAGGATCCAGGCCGAAGCCGTGCGTTTAGGAACCCGGGATGACTGGTAAATATGGCAACGTGCGGAACCGCTGTTGTGCTGTCAAGGGTTCGGTGCGAGACGGGCACCTGGAGAGCTCTTCTCGAGCTGTGCTGCAAGCTCGTTTCTACGAAATCTGTGTGTAATTCTGTCAGCATTTGAAGTGATTCTTCCAAGTGAGCTGCCCGAACGCAGGGTTCGCTTGTGAAGAATTAGCAGGCGTCTCGTTACACACACGCACGCACACAAACAAACAAAAAAAANTCTAAATAAAAAAATTCACCATCATCACTGAAAAGATTCTTCTTGAGGTCAGGATTTGACAAAGACAAGGAACCACGGCCTCAAAAGGAAAAAAAAAAATTATCTTGACATCCTGAAAATGTATTGACATCTTGAAGACAGCTTTAGCCACTTACAAGGACCTGTGGAAAAGTAAGAGAAGTTTCCTGGAGTCTGAGGCTTACGGAGAGCTTCTTCCTCCATCTCGGAGACACGGAGAGAGCCAACGAGGGCCGGCATCAGAAAGAGGGGGAGGGCTCGCAGGGAAACATGAACATACGAGATATGCAAGATTTATTTTTATCAACACTGTGCATGTACCTTGGAGAGTGGAGGAGCCACTATATCCTTGTTGGAATCCCTCACCCTAATCACAGCGACTGTGCTTTTGCTAGCGTTGTGGAGCAAACGGAAAAGGAAAGCTGTTCCAACCAGGCCTATACCAATTCTAGAAAATACTCTGGATCACTGCCAAAACGAAGCTAAACCAAGGGCCACCCAGGGGTGAGACCCTGTTCTACTATAAAGTAATCCTGAGGCTGCAGCCCACGAGAGGATGCACGTCGCCACTTCCCGCCATGCCTAAGGGAACTGGAGACACTTGGTAAAGCTCAGTACCGGGCCCATAAGCAAAAGAACAAACTTTAACATAAAAAATTGGAGAACATGTTTCCCCCCCCCCCCCCCCCCNGTTTCCCCCCCCCCCGCCCCGCCTCCCTGGTTTTGGCTATGGAACATGTTAGTCTGGAATTAAAGCAATAACCTGTTTCAGAATTCAATATCCAAACATCAGATAACTGGAACTTGTGGGCTTCTTCCCTTGTAAAATAGCATGCAAGTTAAATCTGAAATGCCTGTATTTTATATAGACTGCCTTTTAAATGCAAACGTATAAAAAATGCTATTGTGTACAAAACTCCAGTCAGCTCTCCTTATGCTATGCATTAATTCCAGAGGAAGCTGGAAATCCCTTGGAAAGTTTGATGTAATTACATCTGACTGTAAATCTTTGACTGTTTTAATATACTCAGGTGACCTAAATAGCATTACACGGGAAAGAATTTTAATTTAAAGTAATTAAGAAAGAGTAATTGTCTCAATTTAAGATCAGTTTCTCTGAGAAATTACTGCTCAGAAAAGTCCTGTATGCCTTGTTCTACAGCCATATTCTTTGTATTCCCACGTTGTAAATACTCCATGGTAAATTGCAATGGAAGCTCGGCTTAGCTCAACTTCTGGCTCTGTGGTGCTGCTTCTTGGTTGAGAAAATTGATCTGACTCTCAGTTTTTGGCATCTGTGCTTTACTTTTACAGCCGACTCAGATGTGTCCACTGCTAGTTGAATGGTGACTTTTCTTCAGTACGCATTTCTGTCATGCTCAGCCGACTAATTTACAGACGCAAGGGGTACGTTGCCGCTTGTCCGTTAGAATGTCTCGACCGAACAATCTTTCGCGAGGCCTAAATTAAGATGGTGGGAACTCCTGTCAGCCGTCCAAGCGAGGTTCTCCTTTGCTCTGGTGTTGTGCCAAGCAAGCTGCCTGCGCACGGCCTAAAGCTGCCCTTCCAGCTGCCTTCACAGGTACTAGAGGCGGCGTGCGGTCTCATTAAAGCATTGGATTTGTTATACAGCAGTGCAGATCAGGCGCGGTGTTCACGTGCAATAGGTGCCGATTGCTTTGCTATTTTCTCAGGGCTTCTGGAAACCGGAGCAGCTAGGAGTTAGTGATGGGCTGGATGAAGTGTGGCCATTTACACCGAGGTGGCTTGAAAACAGCCGTGGCCTGAGTAAATCTGCCACTCTGGGGTTCGCCCATGCAGAGATAACATGTGGGACCTGCTTTTTGAAGGGCAAATTGTGATGCCTCAGAATTACACCCTAAGGCAGAAATACGGTTATTTGTGAAAATTGCTTGCAAGAGGGTGTTTATGAAGTTCCAGTCTGGATTAAATCTTTTGTAGTTACCCTTAATTTAAGTTAGTTGTAAAACGCCATCGAGCTGCTTTGTGGAGTCTGGCAGCTACAGTAGTATGGGCAATCAAACGGGACAATCGCTGCCCCAAACAAAGGTGCATAAAAAAGTACAGGCAGCAAAGTGAAGCTGGGAAAATATGACCAGGGGAGAGAAAGGTAGCAGGACAGAGGCACAAACAGTGTGCTCCTGAGAAACAACGCAGGGAAAAGCCTGAAAGCCAAGAGAGGCCTGGGATTATGATGAAGTAAACCATCTCAAACTATTTGATTCTTTATATATGTGAGGAAACAGAATTCTGTGCTTTTCTTAATAACCCCCCCCACACACACACACGCAATTGTATTCTCAATTTCTTCTTTTAACAAAGCATTCCATACAGCAGCAATTTTCCTTAACCTCTGGAGTCGAAAAAGACTCAAGGTGTGAATCGCATCAGCTTTCTTACGGAGACTGCATTCAACAGCGTTACTGGGCTTACATCTTAGGGATAACATCTTAGCTAACCTCCAGATTCAGTCAGCCATGAGCACACTGTGAACCTTTTTTTCCTAGCTACCGAATTGATGCTATTTTTAAAAAAAACCCACATACAGATTATTTTCAAATGAAGACGTTTAAGTGTAGCATTTCATTAAAGAAAAAAGTGACAACATATACTTTAGCTTTCTATTTCATCTTAAATCACATAACTAGATTATTGCAGTATTCTTTAAATTCAGAAGTCCCTTTTCCAAATGGCAGCGAAAATAGCTTTTCTCGTGACTGTTTAACTTCTAAGAAAGCTACCTTTTTTTGCTCTTTTATGTCAATCCTTCCCATGCACTGTCATCATTTTACCAGGGTAATAGTCTATTTTCTTTCTGTTTTTTTTTCCCTTTCTTCAGTATTTTCCATAATTTCCTTCGCTAAGGGAAAAGTACTTGATCCTGCTGATCAGGGCATGACTCCTTGAGCAGTGTATGTTTTGGGAGACAGATGTAAACTAAGACTAAAGAACTGAGGGACAAATCCTACATACTGAAATTTCTACTTAAGACTGAGTAGGTTTTGAAGGTGGGTTTTTTTTCTGTGTGGAGTAGTGGACAAATGCTTGCATTTGATCAAGGCTGTGTAAAAAAAAGAAATATATAGTACAGAGAATAATAATACAGAAAAAAGTCACAAATAGTTTGAAGGCTGGAGAAAAAAAAACTTTGTAGCTGAAGAGCTCGTTACGATCAATTTATCAAAAGTGACCTCATTACAGAATACACACCCTTACGCAAGCATTCAAACCAATCTGTTACCATACAAGGTGACCTAATGATCTCTTCTGGCTTGGAAAACATGACCTTAAAGGAAAATAGCTCTGCTTTAAGAGTGTGGGGCACCGTGTTTGTTCACTGGTGGTGAGTTCAATATGGCAAGACTTTCTGTGCAGTCTTTGCCCTACGCCTGGTCCGGGCAGGTATTCATGAAATTAAAGAACTGGAAACGAAATAATCCTGAAGAAAAACCACTTGTGGCTGCTTTCTGGCCTGAAGCTGTGGGTTTCTGAAGAAATATAATAACCGCTCCGGGAAGGTTAACTGTTTGGCGTGTATGGCAAACTATAGGATATCTCACCTGCAACCCCACACCTAGCTTATTGTAAGTATAGATCCAAATTTTTGCGAGTTGTTCGGAAGAAAAGCAGACTGCCTGTTGGAGGGGGAGCTCAAACCAAACAAGGGAGCAGTGTAGCACCATAGGCTTCACCGTGCTGAACTATGTCTTTGCGGGACAACGGGTTAAAACAGTGAATAATAAAAATGTGCCTCCGCCAAAGCTTTTCAGCATTCTTTAAATGCCTTTTTTTCCTGTGCTTCTGTAAGATCATCCTCTGCTTCAAAAGTTTTCCTGCTGCTTTAGAAGCGACAGCAGATAAAGTCCGTATTTAGTATTAAATATTAAAGAAACACAAAGGCGGAAAGAGTAAGTCTCTCTCTCACTGGACAGAACCAGCTCCTGCAGTTCGAGGACCAAGGTACAAGGACCAAAGCCAGGGCTGCTCTTACGGAGCAGCTCCACTTCAGGCCGAAGACGCCTTGTGCTCAGGAGCAGCCCTGCAAAGTGAAACACCTGCTGGTGAAAAATGCCGTCACAGAGCCATACCGTAGGTGGCTGTCACGTTTGCTCTTTTCAGAATGGACGCGCTGGTGGTGTTTCCCTGTGGTATTGCCATTAGAGACGGTATTGGTATTTGTGAAAAATAGCTGTGCAGCTTGGGCTTCTCAGAAAGGCCAAATTTCGATGACTGCAGCAGGACTTGGCCTTTCTGTTCCCTCTCTTCCTTGAGGGCTCAGAGAGCAGCTGAGTGAGGAGAGTGGAAGTGCAGTCCTTGGGGGGGAAACAGCAGGAACCACCATACCTGGAAGAGATCTCTTTGATCTCTTGTTATTTTATTCATAGCTTCATGAATCTGCCATCTCAGATGGAAATTTCTTAATAGCTGTCTTCAGGCTGTCTGGAGTCTTCACCTGTCCTGTGGCAGTCTCCGGGCAGCAATAAAAATGCAGATACACTTCAGGCAAGAGCTGCATCCATCCTGATCTGTTCTGAAGCTGAAGATGTGTGATGGACGTGCAATGTCAGTCTGAAAGCCACGAAGGGAGCATTAGCGACGGAAGAAAACTATGGAAGAGAGCGCTTGAGAAACAAGGTCGATGAATCGAGCAATAGCCAGAGTTTCACCAAGCGTTACACAAACTTTGCTTCTATGTTTGCTCCACTGAGGTGTCCCGGTGAAATGTCCTCTGTTTTCTTCTGCCCTCTTTTTCTGCCTCACCTCAGTGTACCGCAGTGCTGGGATAGCCACTTTCTGCTCACCCTAGAGCCTCTGACCCTGACTTGGATGTCATTTGGTAAAACACTGTTCCTGTGATTCTTTATAAACTTCGCATCTTTCATTCTAAGGCTCAGCAACATGGCTGTAGCAGTGTTGTAGCTGCGGAGACAGGAGCAGCAAGGTTTGAACAGAGGTAATAACCAGAAATATTGTGAATATAGACGAGTAGTACTTCTTCATATCTACACTTGAGTATTACTTCTTGGTCTTCTGTTGCATTTCATCCGTTGCTGTCTACGGATATTGGAGTAGCTTCATTGCAGGGGTGTCCTTTTCCATAAAAATTTCTCTTCCAGTTAATCCTTTTTTATAAAGGTGGTGGTAAAGCCTTGCAGGATTTGAAATGTGCAGCCATGTTAGCTCCTCCAGTGAGCATAGTTTGTCCCTCTCTCATTCAACAGAGCATCTTCCTTTGCTCGAGATTTTTTTTTTTTTTTTTTTTTTTTTTCCCCAGTTTGTGGCATTACTTCTCTCAGGCTGATTAAATGAAAGAGTTAGTAGACTGCAGCATGGGGAAAAAATAAGAACAGCCTAACTACTGCTTCTGTTTGATTTCAAGGCAAAGGCACTTTCCGTAGTGCTCTCTCTGGCTATCAGCTTTTTTTGGTGTGGTATTAAAACAAGACAGTAGAACTATCTATCATGTTAAAAAGAAAGAGATAAATAGGAACACAAAAATTATTCATTGTATACAATGAGTAAATGTAAGCTCTCTGGATTCTGCAGTAAATACCTTGCTTGGCTCTTTGCTGTTTATTATAATTGTTCTGTACGTGCTAACAGGATTAGGAAAGTCACACACAAATATAGCAAACGATGGTTCTGAGCTGAATTAAAGGCATGAATTAATTTTCTTCTATCTCATGCATCATTAAATATTGCTATTGTACTGTCTACCGATTATCTATATTATACCTGTCACCTGATAGCAACCACGGTCGTTATGGTAATGTCAAGATTATAATTATAGCCCCTTCTGCAATGTAGTCATACTATGCTAAAAAATGTATCTTGGAGATGGTAGTGTCCCGTGCTTGGTCTCAGCCCAAACACGAATACATTTTGAGATTTTTGAGGGGAAAAACGTTTTGTTTCTGAGTTACTAACATTCAAGGAAAATTATACACTTATATGTACATATATGTGTATATATTAAAATATATGTAGCCTTTTATTAACATTCAAGGAAAATTATATACTTATGTGTACGTATCCGTGTATATAATTAAAAAATATGTAGCCTTTTGAACTACGGTTTTACTTCATTTGAGATAAACAAAACTTGTCAGAACTCCTTATCCCTCGCCGAACACGCCTTCGGCCGAGCTCGGGAATTGAAGAGGAGAAAAAACCGCCGTTACTGCTCAGAGACCAGAGCGATCCTGTGGAAGCTTCTCTGGCAGCAGGTACCGGTGTGGCAGAGCAGCCCAGACCCGCTGCGGTAGGAGGCATGGTCCCCGGGGGGCCTGGCTCTACCTCCCGAGGTCTCCCTCGTGGCAGAGGCTGGTGACCTCTAATGCCCAGAGCTGATCCGGAGCGCAGAGCCAGGGCCGTGGAATGTAAGGGCAGAACTCTGAGAACAGGTTTTAGGTCATTATCTGGTCTCTTCAGATTTCATCGCTATCGCTGGGTTATTTTCTGTTAGATTTGGGAGACAGTTGTTCGCTTAATTCTAAAGGAAAAAAAATACTGTCTCACGAGTATACCAATGTGTTAAACAGTTCTCTTCCCAAATGTAAAAAGGTTCCAGGGAAACCATATTGAGGAATCTGTGTGAATGCCCTCGGGGAGCAAATAGTTCAAAATAAAAACCCACTACATGTAAAAGTAAGCGTCTTGTAACCGTTATCTCATTTACTAACGTCTAACACTATAAATATTAGGGGAACCTAATGAATAAAATAGCTGATTACATCTTATGCTTATCTGTAATTTGAAAATAATTATGATCACCATAATCAGGATAGAAAGGCAAATAGAAGTTTTTGTCTTTACGTGAGATATCTGTAGAAATACTGCGGCAGTGGTTTTTTTCCTATTCTCATCACTTACATGGTACTATATTGAAATACTGCTTTTTATTAATTGATTTGGAGAACAAAGTTGGTGAGTCGTTGTAATATATTTGTGGCAATATTTTGACACCAGTATTTGGTTTCAAGCACGAGCGTACAAAGCTGTTTACGTGCCGGCCATTCCCAGGTTGGCACAGGTACTTCTTGGGTGCATACTTCTATTCAGATAGTCTATGAGCAAACTGTTGCCAAGAAGGTCCATTAAAACATTCCGTGATCACGAGGTTGTCTGTCGATGTTAAGCAAAGGGTGTCTGATGCTGGTGGATGCTGTCAGGAGTGGGGATGGCTGTGTCCGTGTGCATTTGAGGAGCAAGGCGGCTGCTAGCCTGCAGCCTGCTCTTTGACAATGGCCAATACTCAGGAGCATGTTTATCCTCGTGTCTTCACAGACTTAAAGTGGTTTATGCGAAAGGGAGTAAGGGCAGTGGAATCTCAATTAGTTTGTCAATTATTTAGGGATTAAGGCCTTATTATACCCTAATCATTTAAGACGCTTGATTAATTAGTAGAAGTTCGTGGAAAATATTTATCTTGCCATTGAGTCTGAAGTGAGAGCTGGAGGACTTGGCTGTTCTACTACTGGGCATTACCAGCGAGAAGTTCCTGTAGCGATGCTGGTTGATGGAAGCGAACCATGCTCATGAGACTCAGCAGACAATAGCCCTCCTAGCAGTAAAAAGCCTATCAGTGAATTAGAAAGAAAGATTAAGAAAACTCGATTGGATCTCATGTAGTCCTGGCTCACCAGGAGCTGCCACGGACGTGGAAGAGACTTGACCTGCTCTTCTGCTGCAGCCTTTGTTCAGAGGTCACGCCTTTGTTAAGGGGACCGGCTTGGTTGTGGGCTTGCATACAGGTAGGCCCTGCATATATTGCAAAAGCCAATGAAACACAGGCATCTTTGAGTGGGTCTCAGATTCCAGGTGTACAGAAGGAAATCCATTACCCAAAAAGGGTTCCCATTTCACACAGCCTGGTGCAAGGAGTTACGGTGGACCATTTCAGCCTGCTCTGCTATTCTCAGAAAAAAGCCTCTGTTGCTAAAGGAGGAGACACACGCACACCCCATGTGAATGAAAAGTATCTTTCTCTAGCTTTTTTCCTTTCTTGGCACCTCAGGGAATCTTCCAAGTCTTTTCAAATATCACTCCTTTGAGAGCAAGGGTTTTTCTTTTAGAGACAAATGCCTTCAGCAATGTGGGAGGATTTAGCCATGTTGCCCTTGATGTCCTGTGAAGTGTGTATTAGTGTTGGTATGGTGCCAGAGCTTTCACAAAGGCACAGGTAGCTTGCCTAGAGCGTCAGTATGGATCTCGATTTTCCATTTTGGAGGGAAGAAATAAGACCTATTCCAAAGGGGAATACATACTTTTGTCTCCCGTTTTTGAATGGATGATCAGAGGAGTTTATTGAGAGGCTCAGTGAATAATTTCTTCCCCTTATTCAGCTGTATGTCTAGATATAGTCAACATTACCTTGACAATTACATTTACAAGAGCTCCCTGGGCCTCCTTTCCCTACATCCACACAATTGTGTTCAGCACACGGAATTACTGAGGTCAGGAAAAGAGAAGCTAGATGGCACTATGGTCCAAAGGGATCATGTGCTGCTGGTGAACAAGATGAAGCTGTGCAAGTCAGCTGGTCTAAAAAGCCTGTAGAATTTCCGAGATATCAGCAAAACCAGGGTCAGAATTCCTGAAGTGGAATTACGGAGAGAACAGGCTTTCCATCGATACAATTATTTACCTTTTGTTTTTTTTAACACTGACAGGCTTAAAACTGAAGCGTATAGAGGTGAAAGAGATTCCAGATGTAAAATGGCTTTAAGATTGCCTACACAGATAAAACTGTGAGAAATACGTTGTGCATCATTGCCTCAATGTAACGTAAACACATTTGTGTTTTTTAAACATGCACTCAGATACTTCTATGCACCACATCTGTGCAGTTAAAGAAAACCAATACATTAATCTTACTGGGTCCAGGAAGCTAGAGGGGAAAAAATTCCACCCTGATCCACTCGTGGAACTTTTCTTTGCTGATTTTTTAAGGATGGAGACAAAGGGACCTACGCTGCCGAAGTATAAATTTTGTACAAGCAAATATCTGGGGTAGTCATTATATGACACTCATTAAGTTATCTTTATATACCTATATTTCACCTTTCATATGTCAATTTTCCTAATCTCTATTTTTAGAACAATTTTTTTTACTCAGTTATTCTAGTTTTTAGTTAACTAATATATGTAATTCATCCATTTTTATTTTTATTGCAAACAAAAGTCAGACAAGAATATGTTGATATAGTTTTTATTAAAATTATAAGGCCAACCAAAGCCTTTACCTCACTTATAATTAGTATTTAAGAGTACAAGTAGACAATTTAAGCTTAAGAATTCCTTAGAAGAATGTCAAAGTTATTCAAATGCAAAAAAAACCCCAAACCAAACAAAATATCCCCGAGCTTTGGAAGTCTGGGGAGGTCTTATCTAATAACGAGGGGAAGGAAGGTCTCAGCATTTGAAAGTAAATACAATCCAGGCGGCCAAACAACTTGGTGTTTGTAGTGAAGCCAGCCTCCAGGCTTTTTCATTAGCCTGCTTTGCTCGTGCAACGAAGGGGCCTGCATTGGGCATGCTATGTTTGAACCAAGGTCTTTTGCTAAAGGAAGAGTCCTGTTTTTCGAGGAGTTCAGCAGTTGTTGGTTTAGAGGTAAGGTGTCGCTACACAAAGTGGCAAGTTACAGAAACATGCATCTGTCACGAAACGGATAAAATAGATGACTGATTTTGTCATATTTTAGCACGGCAGAAGGTAACAAGGGAATACCATACCATACTATTGCTTCAGGGTTCAGTATGTGATTAACATGACAGTAAGGGTTATGGATGGGCATGTAACCAATCTAGAAATGCTAGAAAAGCTTCAAGGTTAGTGGCTGGTAGGGAGGCACTTGAGGAACTTCTGGGGAACCTGTAAAAAAGGGCTAGCGAGATGCAATGAACAGCTTAATATAATTACGGAATTTTAATGCTTACACAATTGCAAAATTGCATATGAAGAAGGTCAATGAGGCAAATTCGTAGAACTGCAATCCTACAAGGACAGCATTAAGGGACTAGCAGCTGGAAAAGAAACAGCCGATGAGTAGGAGTGAAGTTGAGCAAATGGGGTTGGAAGGAATGGGAGAACAAGGCACCTCCTGGGGAGTGAAAATGAGATAATGGACATAGCTGAGATGAAATACTGGCAAGGAACTTGGAAGTTCATCAAGGATGCTTGAGGAGAGGGAATCTGTAGACAGAAGGCATAGTGGAAGAAGGTGGTCAAAAGCTTTGTAGAAAGTTCGCAGAGAAGCAGGTCCATATTAATTGGCAGCGGGATAGGAAATTTGAAAAACCAGGCTATTAGACAACCATACACTGGACTAGCAAAACAGATTTCCCTTGGGCTAGCAAAGAGCAAAAAATCAACTATTTTTAACATGGCACTTTGTTTAAAAGTAAGAAAAAAGTGAAATGAATTTCACAGCAATTATTTCTGAGATCTTTCTCCCATTTCAAGATGCACTGAATTTGTCAGCTCCTGCTTTATTGTGTATTTGATGATTCGGGAGTCCTTTTTAGCTCCTGTGTTTAGTATCAGGATGCTAGGAGGACATACTTCAGGTTTAAATGGGAAAAATTTTGCTTCCTAAGAGATGGAAAACATAAAAGCCCTCCATGACTGAAATGGCTAACTGGAGGGATTTAGGAAGAAAATTCCAAATAATAATAGTAAATTATAACAAATTCCAAAATCTTTTCCTTCTGCCAACAACATGTGACTCTAGTTCCTGTGAACACCTTTTGGAAACACCACCTTGCTGCTCTGCCCCCTGTTTGCACTGAATGCCCAGATGCCATAGACTACCCAGAAAAATGAGCGTCATCCAGTAAGTAGTATCGTTCCTCCAGTTTACATTAAGACATGGCAGATCGTGAGCCTTGTCCTTAATTAAGCATGGATTACTGCTGCCTTGTTAAACACCAGTCTTTATTTTTGTATTTCTTTTTAACCTTATGGGAATTGCACACAGTTTTTTTCCTTTATGGGGACTGTGCTGTGCAGTTTGCCTTTTGGCCCTGGACTTCTGAGAACTGACTGCAGGTTTCAGCCCTCGAAAGCCCTGAGAAACATGGTCGTGCTGACACAGTGCTTGTAGAGCTGCGAGTTCTGCTTTGTGCTGCCTCAGCAACAAGGAGGAGGACCGTCCACAGAGTACTGCCTGACCTAACGACGTTTCTGTTCTTTGCTTTTTTTTGCCATTCAAGTGCTTTCCCCCTAGAATTCAAGGAAACTCACATTTTCTTTTTTCTGATGATGTGTCAAATCCTCTTGAAGTAGCGTGGATGTTGGCCGAACGTTCTGCAGGTTCGGTCTGTAGTGGCTGAACGGAATGAAAGCCAAGTTCTCTAATGTCCATTAAAAGTCAAGGGTCATGTTGTATATGGAGGAAAATACATGTATAGTGGCAGGAAGCAGACTTTTCCCTATGTTTTAAGTAAACAATAGCTGCTCCAATTTCTAGTTATTGGTGATAGGAAGATCTCCTTGTTCTATCAGGTTTCTGTTTCCTGTGACACTCTATAAGGTACATCTCCTTCATGTTTGCTGGCACTGTTTGTATTTTCTAAATGTGTGATGCAGCAAATTCTTAAAAATAACCATCAACTTTGTATTTGTTTTCAAGAAAGTGCTGATGCTAAATAAAGTACTAATTTTGGATTGCAGCAACTACCCTAAAATGAGCACGCTCAGCAAGAAATCCAGCATGACTATTTTTTTGATTTGGTGTCATAGGTGAAATAAAGAAAGCACGAGCTGATGAATTCAATGTACTTTAAATCTGTGAGGATGCTTGAAAATAATTGTTCTAAAAATCAAGGTTTTTTTAATTGCTTACCATACATTGAAACCGTTCATTTTATTTCACTATCCTGGGATGAATTTATCCACAAGATGGTTCATCAAAACAGTATATTTTAAGGGAAAACTGCAACATATTTGTAAAATACTAAAAGTAATAGGATAATTAAATTTTGGCCGGTGACTGTTCACAGAAATTCCAAACAGGGCCTGTGAAACAGGCCTGGCACGTTGTGAGTTGTCTAGCAGAAGACGCAGACAGTACATGAAAGTATTAACATATCTTACGGGTGTTAATTGCTCTGAATTAACCATCAATTAGTTATTACAATGAAAATAGTTTCTGCGCAATACTCGGAATGTATTAGAAATATACGACATTATAACGGGATGTTGAGTAGGCTCTTCATTGACATAGCATTTTGCACCGTGCTGATTTGAAGAGTGGATTAGAATTTCAGATAGTTATTCCAAATGCATTTGTACTGCAGTAGTCCCTGAAAAATCACTCTTCTGCTTAAAAAAACCTGTTTCTGGTAAACTAATTTGCTTAACATACTTGGAAGGTGCCAAATTAATTATGTTTGTTTATTTCCATCCTCTGTGAATATTTGCTGCGATATTCCGTCGCAAATTGCGTGCCCAGTTCCCAACCCTGCCCCCGTATTTCCAGAGATACCCTAACTGGGTTGCAGTAATTCAGCTGCAATGTGTCTTCCAGGCTCCCTGCTGAAGAAGGCAGGCTGGAGAACAGAGCAAGAGCTGAGCGTGAAAGATGGTTTTTCTGCTTGCCCCCGTTTAGGCTGCAAACCCCAAGCCTGCCACTGCATTTGCAGGTAAAGAGGCAGCTTGTGGAAAGCCACGCATCTTTCATCTCCCGTTGAAACTCCTTAACAGCTTATATGCAAGTGACTCCAGTCTGGCTGCCCAAGCATCTCTTTCCTTCACAGCTTTGAAATCGGCTGCTGCTTCCACAGTTGCTTCCCATCCACAAGACACCGTCCCGGGAGCAGCAGCCTTCCTTCCAGGGCCGGCTGCTGTGGGAGGGACAGAGGTTCCCGCTTGCTTCTCGCTTGTGCATCACTCATTTTTTGCTTCTCTTCTTTCTCTGTTTTCTCTCTGAGTGTAAGCTTTGAGCAGTGATGCAGCCCTAAACTCCAGTATTTCTATTATGAGCAGGAATGTCTAAAAGCAACTTGCTCCAGCACAGGTGAGGTCTAAAGAAAAAAAAGTTGAGACCATTCATAAACCGGTGGAACAAGGCAGGGAAAAGAGCCTCGCCGCCGGGTGTCTGCTCTGCTGCCTGCAGCACTTGGCTGAAGCAGGTGCTAGTTTGACCACGTACGTTTCTTTTCCTTTTCTTTCTGCTCTAGTCTCTTGCGAAATGCACGAGTGATTCACAAAAAAAGGACGGACCAATATCTAACAGAGATGTGGTTTTTACTGGGAAAGAATAGCTATGAGCAGGAACCGCACAGGCCTCTGCAGATCTCCACAAAATATCGGGAATGCAGGAAGATTTTTCCGTATTCCTAAATATTCAACTGCACCCATGACTCTGATACTAATTTTATATAAATACATTTTTGAAGTAATAATGGGATGTGGGGGGATTTCCATTTCCTCTCTTTCCAAGGGTATTTCCACAGCTTTCAAGCCCTCATTAAACAGCTGTCTACTCTTAGCACATAGGTACAAAACATGTGCTCAGAGCTATTAAGATGTGATTGCTATAGTAGAAGCTTGTGAAAGCTTTTTTACACAAAGCCTGTAAGCCTCCGAGTTCGTTGGGTAATGCTCTACCGACTAAGGGGAGTATCTTCTAACATTTTTACACCTTCATTTACGCTTCTTATTTAACGACAGCAAAGGCTCTTTTAGCAAAACTCTTACGTACATATGAGACTTCGGTTACATAGTTAACTGGAACTAATGCCTTCACTGATGTTACTGTGTATTTCAGTATTTTTGAGAACTAATAACCAAAAATACTTACCTGCAGAGTAACTTCTAAATATTATTTTTTGCCCTTTGAGTCTGCAACATGCTGAGAACCTACACTGAACTTACTGTGAAGAGTATTAAGATATTTTTTTTGTAACCTTCTTTTGTTTCACAAATAAGAGGAATTTTTATCCTTTTTTTTCCTCCTTTTTCTTTCCTTTTTGTTCTTCTGTGGAAGGTTTCAGTTTCAGTAACTGAGATTTTTTTTTTTTTCAAGTTTCTAAGAAGGTGGGGCATTTCCAACAAGATAACTGAGAGAAAGAATAGTAGGAAATCTTAATCAATTGAATTTGACTATTTTTGTATAACTGAACTAGCTGGAATGACAGAGCAGGAACTAGGCGGGAAAAGAACAATAGCACATTTACACAACTCTAGTGAGTAATACGGGACTATATTTGGTAAGGATTTGGAAGCAAGGAGTTTGAGAATTCAGCTAGTGTTGGAAGTTATATGACATGTAAACAGGTTAAATGCCTGCAAATATTATGCTACAAAATATCTTAGAGTTCTGCTACTTTTAGCAACCAGAGCAGTTGCAGGCTACATTCAGTAGTGGCTTGAACCATTAATGGCTTATGAAAAAGTAGTCAGCTGAGTGGTCTTGCTCTTTTCAGGTACAAGTGAGGAAATGTTTACAAAGGAGTAAGGTGTTCAGCATGCTGAATAGGAGATCAGCTGTAATTCAAAATGTTAGAAACTGGCTTTTGGTAAGGCATGTTGGAAAAGAAATGAGAACGTTTAGTTGTGATCTTGAGAGGACTGGAAAACAGCACAAGAACAGTTACGGTGACAGCATTTGTGAGAACTGTTAGTGTAGAAGAGAATCTTTAAAGAAAAGAACAGCAAGTTTTTGAAGTTACCCTCTGCAGAATTGAGAAGAGACAATAAATATGCAAAGGGAAACTGGATGTGCTGAAACTCGTGTATAAAGTTGCAGATGATTTCAAAATTAAGGAGAAAGATAGTCAAACTGAAATCCCGAAAATAAGACAAAAAATTAGTTACCAGCAAGAAGAGTTTCAAAATAACTCTTAACTTACTGATAACTGAAGGGAAATTGAAAGAGGAGAGCCCGGCTACTTCAAGAGACACTTCTGCAAGAAAGGTTCAAAAGTGTCATATACCTGATGTGAATTTAAATGCTAGCCCTTGCAATTGTTCTGTTGCAGCAGAATAGCCAAGGTTTGGTATTGTACAGACTCGTAAGGCTAGAACGACAGAGCAAGTTACCTTTGTTGGCAGATTGTCTTCATCGCTCCAGGTTATTGCTGTTTGCTTGGAGAGAAGTGCCAAACAGTTACAGGGAACCAGGGGCTGTAAGGCATGCGATAAGCAAGAAGGAGGTATAGGCATGTGAGAGCGAAGAAGGAAATATTTTAAGTTCCTTTGGGTCTGAGAACAATTTTGTATACATGGAGATCTATATGCCTGTGAGAAGGTGATCTTCCCGGTCCTTTTCTGAACAGTCGTGTTTGAAGTGTTTCAGTGCTTTGCGCAGTGGGGCATCCCCAAACTTGAACGCACCACAATAACTTGGGGCATTTGCCGTTGCAGTACCGCAGAACTGCTTGGCAGAGAGGCAGCTTTCTTCCCAAGGGCAAATTTCTCTTTGTGGCTGTCTTTTCGTGAGATACCGGTTCTTTACATATTCGTGCTCGTTAGACATTTATGCTGTGACTTCCTATTCCCCACTGCATGAGGCCATCAGCATACTTGGAAAGAGTTTGCAGGACTTCTGACTTTCCAAAAGGAAAAAAAGAA
>VZTL01005348.1:0-11447 GCA_013400535.1 Scopus umbretta
CCAAACCATTCTATGATTCTTATAAGCATATTTTCTGTAAATACTGTGTAAGTACCTTAACACACCGAGAAGAATTCTACCGCAGATGAACTGTAGTTAACATTACATGAAGCAGCGGAGGAGGCTAACATCAGCTAGTCTCCTCAAATAGCTAGATTTGGGGGACATGGGGAGGAAGAAGGAAGCACCTGAAGCCCCCTAACCATATAAGAACAGAAACTTTTTCAATATTTTAATTACTTAACATGCATAGATAGATTAAGGTAGGAGGCAAAAGCTTTCTCTATGTATTCTGGAATTGAAGCCTTTCATGTTTGTAGGGTTTTTGTTGTTGTTGTTGTGTTTTTTTTTTTCCTGTGGGTTTGTTGTGGGTTTTTTTTCCAAACAGGTTCTGCATTGCAATCATCATTTATTGTTGAAGCTGAGGTTTATGCATCTGCCAGATTCTAACTAAAGAAACATCTGCACAGATGCCAAGCATTTGCCATATGGTTTTGATTACACAGCAGGGAACACAGTTAGGAGTTATTTTTGTAAAATTTAACAGTGGTACTACTACTAGAAATGCAGCACAGACAGTACAAAACAAGGTTGTGCACCAATCCATTTCTCCCATTAGGCTCTACCAGGTAAACTCCAACTGTCTACTTAAATAAGAAATGTAGAGTATGATGACATTAACACCTACTCTTCTGGTAAGGCAAAACTGCAGGATGAAATCTGGAACTAGTTTTTATCTTTTCTGCTTATCTCCTATACTTGCAAAAAAATTACTACTTTTTTTTTTTTAAACCTCTGCATTATAAAATACCACTAATGCATCTGCAAAAGGTGGCAGATCAAGATTGATGAGCTTCCCCTGAGACAGCTCTAAAAGGCCATAACATTCTGAACAGAAAGTGAAAATGACAGTGCACAAGTCCATACTAGTCCTAGCAGTTACCATGGAACAAACCTCTCACCTCATGTAAAGTATGTGTTTATTCATTTTTATTTTCAGTGGTCTAGCAGTTTTCCTTAATAACTAGTGAAGAATCCAAACAGGAAGAGATAATACCATATGGGAACCTTCATGAAAACCCTTTCCTGAGTCAAATTAACATTATTTCTTTTCCCATACCTAAATACAAAGTGATCTTAAGATGAACGAGAAGAGGCCTACTGACTATTCACACAGTTACAGTGGCAAACACCAATACCATTTTCTTATGGCTGAATGCATCTACAAGCTACACTATTCATGTATCCTTTGATGGTTTAGCCAACACAAGGGAAGTGGCCAACCAGCTTTATTTAAAAGGATACCTTAAAATTAAATAGAAGTTTTGGCTTTGCGTTTTGAAGAAAATATTAAAAGACCACGTGAAGAAACTAACAGGCATGCAACCTACGGGTTTACAAGCTTTCAGCTGTACAATACGTACATGTTGAAGATGAAAAGTCACTGTTTCTGTAGCTGTGATCCACCAGGTTATTAACGGACAGATCTGTTCTTCTTTCCAACTCTCTTCGCTCTCTTACCAGCTCAGTTCCAAGGGAGCCAAGCATCACTGATGAAGATCTAGGAATCCTACTATACCTCCAAGACGAATCTAGAAAGAAAGAGCAAATAAATCCACTGTTTTTGTAAACATTTAAAAATCCATTAAAGCTGGTACTTATGCTGTATTCTCATTATACCGTATCAAGGGCAAGTTTAACAATACCACTAAGCTGATCGAGCAGCCAGCTGCCAACATAAAGCCAAGAGTAAGCGGCACTCTGCTGATGCTGGCACTTTTTTAATCTTGCAGTGCGTTTGTTCCGAAAGCTAAACTGGAAAAAAATAATAATACTTCTGTGAAGAGTCAGACCCATTAACACTCATACAGGACAGGAGGAGGAAGAGAAACAGCATCTTGCTTTCTAAAGGTAGCCAGTTATTAAACAGGCTTCACAATATGGCAAAACAGCAGCTTGAGACTTCGTAAATGCTGCCATTCTAATGATGCTTCTTAAATACTCCTAAAACTCATTTTCCATGAAGACAGCTGAAGCTTAAATGTAGCTTAGACACAATATTAGACAATGACCAACACTGTTCTTGCTCATATTGCAGAGTAAAACACTTGAGTTTAAAAGGGGATCTTGTTTTTTGCTAACAACTCCAACAACTAAATAGGGAACTGTACATAATTCAGTTGTGAACAAAACTCTTGTTCCAAGAAAGCATTCTTCAGTGGCTCTGAAAAATCCACTTTGATTTTGTTTTACTGCTAATTTATAAATCCAAATTTAAACATTCATTGGTCAGCAGTGTGATGACCAACCAATCTAGAAATGGAAAGACAGATAGTCCTACACCACAATGAGAAGTGTTAATGGTGGTCCTTTCATCAACAAAGAGTAAGAAAGCATCAACAATACTGGATTTTGAGAAAGAATTTATTAACTTTCATTTGCATGGCTGTGTGGTTCCCTAAGGGGATATAAAAAGAACATTGATCCATACTCACAAAGGTGATCTGCATGGATCTAATGGTCTGTTTCAGAATGTTCTAGAAATCTTTTCAGTGTAAGTTTTTGACTGTTACTTCCTGACCTGTAAAATTTCATTAGCATATTGCTTTACTTACATCTATCCAAGTATCACGTGCTTATTTACAGCTTTAATGAAAGTCTCAGTTTTTCCTGAAAGAGCTCGTAGTACAGAATGTTTATTTTTGCCTGGCCCATAGAATGAGTTTAGGCCCTGCTAAAAAAGAACTCCTTCCCTGATCTCTAACAGCAGTGCTCTATCCAGCCATGACACTGTGCTTCTTGGAACACAGAGCTAAGTAAGGTTAAGATTTCCTTTCTGGTGCCCCTGGCACTTGTAGGTTTACCAACACAATTCGACTCATGAAGTAACAGCAGCTGCACTCATTCTTTCCTTGAAATGTTAACCAGTTAAGACATATTTGAGACATGAAGTTCAGCTTTACTGCAAATGGAATAGGTACAGGTAATAATTCCGAAGTGACATGAGTACAACTGGTTTTCAAAAGACCACGTTAACAGCATTCTCAGTACTTTGGATACTGCTACCAGTGTGAACATACTCTTCTGTTAGACATAGGGTTTTAATATTTAAGAATAATAAAAGCATGGTATTTCAAAGCAAGTCTTTTAAAACTTGATAAACCCTGATCTTACTACTCAGACAATTTTCATGTAACTCACCTGAAAAGGCAGCCAGGCCATTACTTCTCACAGAAGAGGTAGATGTACAAGATAGCTTAGGTCTCTTTGAATCACTGTCTCGCTGCTGGCTATGCAGTCTTGAATATGCTCCCTGAGTTCTCTCAGACTCACCATAACACCCAGATGTAAAATGAGAGGAAGAAGATGTAGCCTGAAATAGCATTTAAAGAAAAAAAAGTTACAGACATTGTATTTCAGATGTACTTAAACTGAAAAAAAGTGTATATAATGTAAGAGTCAAAAATTGTGAAGAATTACGTCAAGATGCAAAGCCTTTTATTTTAAAATAATGTAGGATTTATGCTTGTGCTCTTGATCAGTATTCCCAGGTTTACTCAAGACAGTCCTATTAACAAACACTGTTTTCTACTACAACCAACATTATTTTTCCTTTATAGATAGAGTGGCTTACAGGGGAAAAAGATACTCCTGACTGGTAAGATGCTATAAACATGTTCAAATATAGCTTTACAGATCTCCAAGGGAACATAATGTTGCAGTCCAGAAACGGCCAAAACTAATCAGCTTCATTATTTTATTTAATAGTTTAACTAATCCAGCTTATTTTTTACCAACCTAAAATACACTTAGCTTAGGGGTCAGCTCTAGCTTCTAGTAAGCTGTTTAGAACACATATATTTTGATTACATTAAGCTCAAGTGCAACTGAAACAGTTCAGAGTAAACGGGTACAAAACAATTTTTGCAGTGTACAGCACTGAAATGAAACAGTTTTCAGAAACTAGTACTAAAAAAAGATTGGTACAGCTTACAAAGCTGTTAGTCTGGTTATTTGCAGACAAAGAATTAAATTTCCATTTGAAATGTTTTATTTTTTGATATAAAAAAACTTGAGCTTAATCAACAAGCTCAACTGAGCTGTCTGCCCTCCCAGAAAGCATCTACAACTAAGATCCTTTAAGGATCAACCAAATTAGAGTAGATGTTACAGTTGTGTTTTATTTTTATTTTGTCATGGTTTTTACTAAGCTTATGCCACTGCTTTTTACTTTTTAAAACTAAAAAGTATGTAAGTATTTCTCTTATCCCATCATAAAAGACAGATGGGCAGACACAGAAACTAACACCACAAACCAAGTACATAGCCAGGTTAATATCCCTCATGAATCATCTGTTTAATATGTAACTTATCTTTTAATCATTTGCTATTTGCTAAGTGGAAGTTTCAGAGTGTCTTCTGCAATGTTCACTTGCAGAACTTAATTTAAGAGAAAAAATTAACCTTAACGATAAAAAAGTGTATAAATTTGAAAACTCTATAGCACCACCTTATCTATCTATCTTCTTGCTTTCCCTCCATCTTGACTTAGTAAGATCTACTTAACTATAAACATTACAGCGAGCCCCTGCTAGCAGCTTTTCAGATTGGGAAGGCTAAGGTAAAACCCTGATTTTATTTTTTTTTTCCGATTTCTTTTTAGAAGTGTTATACATTAACAATTCTTACCAGTCTGCTTCTGCTTCCCAAAAATCTTCCAGAATGTGGATGATCAAGTGTCCCTGAGTAGCGAGTTGGAGAGGATGTTGTAAGCTTCCAAGGAGTTTCATGGGTGTCTCTTTCTCCAATTCCCCAGTCTCTACTGGAACTATTCAATACACTGGATTCCTGAAGAACAACATGCTTATCATATGCATCTTGTAACTCAAAATGAACTCAATATCTGATCTGAATATTGAAAATACAGGGAATTGGAGGTATAAACAAAACTGAACACCTTTAATGAGAAAGCTCAAGGGATACCCAAGAATAAATGAAACGGGTTTAAGAGAACCACTGGCAAAAGGAAGTATTTTTTAAAATTACTTTCCAGCAATTATCAGCTCCTTTATCTGTCCTCTCATTTGACTGCGGACAATAAAAGGTTGAAGCGTAAGGCTTTAGAGGCACTACCCCAATTTAGATACCCCAGAAACAGGGCAGAATTGAGGACCTCACTTTCAAGTGTTAAGTAAAAAAAAAAAAAACCACAGCCATAGAAAAAGAGTCTCCATGACAGCAGAAGTGCCACAGCAAAAGTCGCTTTTTGGCCACTAAAATAAGCCATCTGTTTTGTCTTGGTTGTAAGTTTTAATACAGGAAAGAGTGGGTGCAAAGAGGGAGTTAAAAGAAGAAAAATCATGTTTTGGGCCTGCTAAGAGATAAATATTTTTACATAAGGAGCACGATCTGTCCTAGTAAATACATGGGACAAACGAATGTAAATTATGTCATCAAGTTATTATTCCTAAAAAACAAACAAACAAAAAAACCCACCCAAATCCCCCACTACTGCAAATCACACAGTATCTTCTCCGAGTCTTAAACACTTCCCTTTTACCACTGCTTAAGTTTTTTTTTATTTCTCTGCAGTCTATTCTAATAATCCATTGTTGCACTATCAGTAGGGAAGGCTTGCAAATTATGTATTATTAATTCCAATTACATTCCACGCAAGCAGAAAAATACATTTCCATTTTTCACTACAAAATTGAAACTTTTGTGTCTTGAAGTTTCTTATAATCACTAACATTGAAGACCACCATGAAACAGTACACAGCACTGGGTACAAAACCACTTTGGGCTGAAGAAATAAGGTAAATGGTTTTAGTAGTTGATTTCAGACACAATGCAAAGATATTGAATCCACAGTTTGATACGCATAACAAACTGAGACTGTTTGGCAAAACAGTCCTGCAAATAAACATTGTTTGGTGCATTACCTCAGAGCAAAGTGCTCAAATTATCTGAAGTCCAGTGTCTGCAGGGCAATGACTGTAACTGTTCTTTTTGTGTTTTCTCTTCCAAGATACTCAGGAGCTCTAATCTTTACCTTGGCTACACAGGCAAGTATCTAATAATGAAACTGGGAACCGTTTAACATACACATCTGTCTATCTTTAAGAGAACGTACTATGGGATGAGGTTCTACACTACTAGTTTCACTGACATTCAATGAACCGATGATAATTAAAGAAAGACACTGCAATTTAATTTGCTCCACAGAATAACTGATGAAATTAATGAGATTAGTAGAAATAACAGAAATCAACCATTTTATTACAGCTGAGTTTGTAAGTAAGTGATTATTTGTCCATCCTCTTTCTACAGGCTATTAATACTACAACTACAGTAGTTTCTGTCACTATTTCTTAAAAGTCGTTGTATTAGAATTTAAAAAGCTGAATATTCTTGATGTATTTCTGAATATATCATTCTCACAAGCAAAATTAAACCTGGACATAAAGTATCAGCCAGTAAGTTTTCTCACATTTCAAAGTCTCAGTAGGATTCATCAGGTTTCTAAATTATTTCATATATGGATAATCTGCCCATGGGCACAGGACTACACAACTTTAAGATAAAAGTAAAGCTCTCTTAAAGTGTTCATAATATGAGTCATACCTGAAGACTTAACCGATGTGGAAATACATGCCTTTCCTTTTTTCCAGCTGTTAGATTCTAAAGATCTGAGAATTTAATCTTATTTTAAATGTCTGGATCACCGCAGTAAAGAACTTAATCCAAGAACAACACACTCACGCTAGCACAGCACTGAAAGCCAATTCACAGAACTACACCACCTACCGTTCTAATGCCAACACAGCTTTTGGTAGCTGTGGCATCTCTGCACTGTGCTCATTTCCTTGAAAGATGTCCCAAGGCCAAAACAGAAAGAAAAAAAAGCAACATAGTGGGTATCAAAAAACTGGCTTTAAGAGAAAGTAGATGATCAGGCATGATGTCAGGAAAGGTCAACCTAATTGCTGTATCTGAAACTAAAAAAAAAAAAAACCAAAACAACAACAACAAAAAAACCCACAAAAAAACCACAACCCACCAACACCTTCCAAGTTTGTTTTAGCCCTAGTGGTTAAAACTATTTAACATCCCTTGTCAGAACTTAACAATTAAAGCATTACACAAGGTATCTTATTTTCGGTGTCTATTTTCAGTAGCAGAAAAATGTGATTAGGAAAACATTCAAAACAACTTTATTTGTTACACTTGACCCTATCGCTCCATTTAAAAGAAAACCAAAAAAAATCAAAAACAAACCTCCAAGCTTCCACTTAATTTCTCACAAAATGGTTAACAAAGTTGTATCATAAAGCATAGGATTTTCTTTTCCTCATACCATCACAGTAATTTGATTTTTGTATTATAAGTCACCTAGAAACAACGCTATGCCACATAATTCCAATTAGTTTACAATTAACCTGCTTGTTATGCCTCCTCAGATGAGCAAAGGCTATTACCCAGACTATCTCAAAAGTGTATGACATACAAGAATTTGTACCTATATGAGAAAAAAAGGGAAGGGGAAGGAGAACAAACTCACCTGATAGAATTTTTTTTTTTTTTTAGCCCTAGTCAAGCCCAAATACTCAAAATTTGCCTGCTCTGTCTCCAGAAGTTTTTGACTTGAGCTCTAATCAAGGATGGTCTCTAGCTGCAGAAATGGTTTTATATTACAAGTTTTATATTACATGTCCAAGTTCTCTTTCCTCTATATACACAAAGCACTACTGATAGTCATACATTTTTTCTTCTAAATGACAAACCTTTTAAATGATTTGAAACTGAAGAAGCTCTTAATATTTTAAGGTGGGCTTCTGAATGGATTAACAAAGCAAAACGTTCTGCTCATTCTAATCCTATCTGACCAGACTTAATCTTACTTAAGACTACTTGTTTCTTCTTGCCCCAGCCCCTTGCAATCTTAACCTGCAAGCAATAATGGAATTTGCTCCTACCAGCTCTTTAAGTACCAAAGGTCAGTCAAGAGAAGGAACTTCCCTAGGCTTTTATCACTAAGCACTAGTCTTGTGTTACAAGCTCTCAGACTAACTTCTATAAACTGCAGTGGAAAGAAGGGATACAACATAATCCTCTATGAAATTATTTTCCCCCTCTGTTTTAACTGGAAAGTTTTATAAAGGTCATTCCTCAGATTAGAAGTACTTTGCTCAACAGGAAATAGTCTAAAGAACATGGAGTGCCATGAAAACACTGCAGTTCATGTAATGAATTAAATGATGTAAAGTCATAACTCTCTTGTGTTACAATTTCGTAACAGCGGTAACACATCTAAATTCACAGCACCAGTTCAGCTCAAGACTCATCTTCTCATCAACAGTTTTCAGTGTGATATGTAGACTGTGTGTGTCCATAAATTCCTACAGAAGTGTAAGACTGTCTGATTTGGTTTTGCTGAGCAGCCAGCCAATGAAAAATGTGTAGGAATCCAAACAGATGACTGAAGACTACTCTTAGATACTCCCTGTAGCCTATATACTAATGAACACGTGTGCTAGATATGGCAAAATGTAACACATACACATGTAATTGTGCTAAAAATAGTTAATGCTCTATTACTTGTAAAACTGTTTTTGAGAAAGGCATTACGTAATACAACATCCCAGATAGCTTGTCAGCAGGGATGAAACTCATAACCATTTTATTACAAAATATGAACTTTTAATCGCAGAGTTAAGTTTCTGGAATTTCAAAAACCAAGATGGGCTTACATTTCTGGGCCCAAAATTGAGGCGAGAACTGCTGACAGGAGCAGAAACAAAACAGTAAAAGAATTGAGGCAAACAGCCATCTGTTTTTTCCAAGCACCCCAAATGATTTCTGAAGGAGTTTAATCTGTACTTTCCATAATACTCTTTCAAAGTGAAAGCGCGCGCAGAGTGTGACTTCTTACTCTTAAGCATGGCTCCCCTCCCCTACAACAGCAATTTGGTTAGTGTAAAACGTTGCATGCAAAACAGCAAATCCCTTTACCCCAGTGGTGTCTTGCACACAAAGCCTAGCTGTACTAACACACCGTCCTGGTGGTTTAGCCCCTGTCAACACATCAACCACCACACAGCCACTCGCTCACCCTCCCCCACACCCGGCAAGATGGGGGAGAAAATCGGAAGGGCAAAAGTAAGAAAACTTGTGGGCTGAGATAAGAACAATTTAGTAACTGAAATACAGTAATAATAATAAAAACTGTAACAAAAAGGAGAACAGCAAGAGCGAGAAACAAAACCTGAGGCGGGGGATAAAAAAACCTAGTGGTGCAACCGCTCAGCACCCGCTGACCGATGCCCAGCCCGTCCCCGAGCAGCGATCGCTTCCCCCCTGGTCAACTCCTCCCAGTTTATATACTGAGCGTGATGCCGTGTGGTATGGAATAGCCCTTTGGCCAGTTGGGGTCAGCTGTCCTGGCTGTGCCCCCTCCCAGCTTCTTGTGCCCCTGGCAGAGCATGGGAAGCTGAAAAAGTCCTTGACTAGTGTCAGCACTGCTCAGCAACAACTAAAACATCCATGTGTTATCAGCAATATTAAATCCAAAACTCAGCACTATGCCAGTTGCTAGAAAGAAAATGAACTCTATCCCAGCCAAAACCAGGGCACAGACTGGCATGACAGTATGATGTAAGCCTGAAGGTCCTCTTCTTACCTTCACAAAACACCAAAGAAACTTGAGTGCTGCAAAGCAGTACAGCTTACTGTCAACTCTTTAGAACCACAACATACTCCTGTACTTTTTGCATCATCCATGCATGGTGTGTAACACCCTAGACACATCAAAATTGAAGCAAAATCCTCACCTCCCCTCAACAGAAAACCTCATTTACTCAGGTTTAAGGCTGCAGTGACTAGTGCCAAAATAGATCCATAGTATCAGGATGCTCTTCATTCATCGAACAGCTATTTTTTAAAGGTGCAGCTACAAACAAAAGCAGGTAAAGATGGTAAACCTAGAACTGTGAGTTCCAGTTCATGCTGCAGAATACTGTTATTGGTCTGGTTGTTAAATCCTTGCATTTTAGAATTAAATCTTGCGTTTTGTTCACAAATGCAAGGCCCTGGGTGGGACTTTTCCTCATATTCCCCTCCCCCCTTTTTTTTGGCCTGGGTTTTAGGGTTTTTCTTGGTGACAAACAGACATTAAATTAATTTTTACTTTACAGAAAGAGACAAAACACATTACCTGGTACCCAGATTCGAGTCTCCGTGAAGATTCTCTTGTACTATATGCACCAGCTAAACTGCTTCCAGTCAACGTTCTAGATTCTAGCGAAGAGCTGGAGGCCTGAACAGATATCCTTCGAGGGATTCTTGAGGGTTTTGACTCCATTCTTTGTATCCTGTATAAGGACACACTGATTACTTTTTCTTTTACAAGCAGGGACCTACATGCCAAACATGCACAAGTCATTCTGAGTGCATCATAAATATGACTCAACACATACAAATATTTACACAGCACTTTGGTCTGACTGTGCATCAGTAAGATGTGGAAATGAGTTCTTACCCTAGTTTTTGTTACCGCTTCTTTACACCTCCTCCCATTCCATGTTAGAAAACTAGAAACATAGCCCCTTTTGCCATTCTTATTATTTTATTACAATATAGTCTTGCTATTATATTACAAGTGGGACTCCCTTAAAAACTCTGCAGCACTAGTATTAACATAAAGTGAGCCAGGAGGCAGGCAAAGAGCCCTCAGATTTCCTAAATTCATATATTACTTTTTTTTGTTAATGAACCGCATCTCAACACTTGCAGCAACTACACTAAGACTCACTCATCAGAGTCAAAACTATGAAACTTCACCCTCCTGTGAAAAAAAAAAAAACAAAACAAAACCACATTTGTAGTCTACCTGCCTCAAAGAAATATTTAACTTCTTCAAAGACAACTCCCATGAAATTCAATATACGCAGAACAGCACATGCTGTCTCACAGGTATATTAAATCTACCTTTGAGTCACTGAGTGTTTGCTTTTTTGGTATTTCTAGGCATTTCAAAAGAAATGCTGGTGCCTTTTCTGCATGACAAGTGATCCTATAGTCATCCTATCCTTGAAAGGATATCTTGACTTAATGATGCTCAAAAACTCAGATAGGTAGCTAACTGGTTTGCTAACATTCCCAGATTCTTCCTCCTCGTGATGCTACAGACAGAATCAGATGACAAAAGGTAGCTTTTAAATAAAATATTTTAAGAGATCTGCAGTATCCTCAGCAGTGTGGTGCGGGAAGAGTAGCATGGTAACTAACAACTCTAAAACAGATGGCCGAGAACTCCATTGGTTCAAGGTGATTTGCAGAAGTAGTACAATTTGTTTTATTTAACCACTTTTAATTCTGGTCTAACCTTCTGAGAATGGGAATAAGCTATATCAGAAAAAAAATTATCACTCAGTAAAGTACTTCCCCCC
>VZTL01005357.1:0-41892 GCA_013400535.1 Scopus umbretta
ACTGACTCAATTCCCCTTCTCCTCCAGCATTTTCTGTGAGTTGTTGTATAGGACTCCATACAGCAGCCTTCCACCTCCCATGTTTTCCTACAAGACGACAGGACTCATCAGTGAACAGGGCATATTGCTTCTCATTTTCGTGCAGTTTGTTATATAGTGGGGCCTCTTCAGCGCGTGTCACCTCCTCTGGTGATATTCCAAAATCTTTGCCTTCTGGCCAGTCCACAATGAATTCCAAGATTCCTGGGTGACTGGGGTTTCCTGTTTGAGCCCATTGTGTGATCAGTGTGACCCACTTACTCCACATAGCATCAGTTGCATGATGCATACAGGGGACTCTCCCTTTGAACATCCAACCCAGCACCAGTAGTTGGGGTTCCAGGAGGAGCTGTGCTTCAGTACCAACCACTCCCGAAGCAGCTTGAACCCCTTTGCATGCTATCCGTATCTCTTTCTCAGTTGGACTATAGTGGGCCTCGGATCCTCTGTACCCCTGACTCCAAAACCCGAGGGGTCAGCCTTGAGTCTCCCCTGCTGCTTTCTGCCAGAGGCTCCAGGTAGGGCCATTCTCCCTACCTGAGGTGTAGAGCACTTTTTTTACATCTTGTCCTGCCCGGACTGGCCCAAGTGCTACTGCATGAAGTATGTCCTGTTTAGTATGTCCAAATGCTTGTCGTTGCTCAGGGCCCCATTTGAAATCGTTCTTCTTCTGGGTCACTTGATATAGAGGGCTTGCAATCAAACTGTAATTTGGAATATGCATTCGCCAAAAACCCACAACGCCTAAGAAAGCTTGTGTTTCTTTTTTGCTAGTTGGTGGGGACATAGCTGTTATTTTGTTGATCACATCCATTGGGATCTGACGACGTCCATCTTGCCATTTTATTCCTAAGAACTGGATCTCCTGTGCAGGTCCCTTGACCTGGCTCTGTTTTATGGCAAAACCAGCTTTCAGAAGGATTTGGACTATTTTCTCCCCTTTCTCAAAAACCTCTTCTGCTGTGTTGCCCCATATGATGCACATATGAAATCCTCATCAGCAGGAGCATGCTTGGTGCTTAGCTACCTGGTTAATCTAAGCAACTTGCCTACAGTAATAGAGTTAAGCATTTCTTGCTGTGAGTTTTCAAATTATTTTAAACACAGAGTTGCTTGGATTCTGACTGGCCTGAATCCATGACAGACGAATGGGGACTATGAGAGGAGAAAAATCTATAGATTTTCCTCTGAAGGTTTCCATCTAGGTGAGGTGAAGTGCTGCCAGAGCACACTTACGGTGATGTATGTGTTAGACTTGTGTTTTTTATGTCATGTCCTTCCTAGAAGCCAGGAAGGCACTGCTGCTGCTGACTGTTAATCAGGATCAGAGTGATAACTTCTTCCAGAAGCACTTTGGTTTAGGTGTTGGATCAAGAAAGCATCTTTCTTGACAGTTTTCAGGGTATATTGTTTCAAAAGTTTTCTAGGTATATTGTTTCAAATCTCATTTTTTCCTAGGAAAATTAATAGAAGAGTTGTGATTTAAAAAACAAAAATTTTAAGGAATTGCGGTGCTCCCTCTAGAGATCAGGTTGCCTTGCACATTTGTAGTTTGGTTATATGTCTGGATATAACGAGAGACAGATTTGAGGATGCTTTCTAGCAATGGATGAGGTGAGGACATCCCTGCAGATTCTGGATGATGGGAGAAAAGTTGCTTGCAGGTTGGGAATATTTTTATAAGATCCATTTTTATAAAATCTATTTTGGCATGTTTTATTTGAAGACTGTAATTTTTAAAATTGTTGAAATGTCTAAGCCTTAAGTTGAGCACTTAAGCTAGTATTTCTCTGTAAGCACGTGAATAGCCCCATTAAAGTGCATAGAGCTAATCTTATGCTGAAGTATTTTGCTGAATTGAGTCCCTAGAGAATTTAATGTGCGCAAAGAAAAAGATACCTAAGAATATGAGCATTGTTCCCAGGGTTGGTGGAAATTTTTTTGCTTTCTATATGTACTTCTTAGTGTACATTTCCCTTGAATGCAGTTTTAATATAATTCTGCTGTTCAGCAACCCAGATGCAGGATGCATGCCATAAATATCTTTCCTTTCCCTTTTTCCTTCCCTCCCTACCTCCCTTCCCCAAAGTTGCATTTGGTAAGTCTATCATGCTATATATCGATGTTACTATTTTATTAAGAATTTATAAAATGCTGGACAGTAATAGGATACTTTTCAACAGCCTAAAGGCTGGATTTGTGCACTGTTCCGTACTGTTACATAAGCACAGAGAAAGTGCAAGGCATCACCTGCCCTCCTGCTCCAACCTGGTATAATACTAGTCATTGTGCTCAAGAAACTCTATTATCACTCTGCAAACAGGATTAAGCCACTGTTGTCATAAGAATTATTCATAATTTGTTTTGGAAGAATCAGCTCACTGAGAAGTTGATCTCAGATTTTTTATTTTTGGTGACAGGGGTGTATATGCTCTCAAGAAGGTGCATGGGATGTATCCTGAGGGAGGTGAGCGTGTGAGGAACCCAAAGTTACTCAAGGCTCACCCAACTGTAATAAAGAGTTGTTGATAGGCATAGGCAGTGCACAGCCCAGTTACTACTCTTTCTGTTCTCTAGAAACTCTGTATGGTTCCAGTATATGACCCTTCCATTCCCTGTGGAGACGAGAAAGCAATAGCTGGGGCTGCATACCACTACAGGATCAGCTGCAGCTCTCTGCTGTAATTGGTGAGTAGCTGGGGTCATGCAGAGCATTATCTACTAACGTTTCCAAGGAAGGATTTGCAAATGGGCTCCAAGGAGTGTCTCAGACTGTGCTCCCTGTTGGGGCAGAGATCAGTAACTGAGACTCCCTGCTCAGTCTCTTTTTTTCTTTTGGATTGTAGGTGGCCTGAATTGCATGGCAGAGCAGCTTTCTCATAAGTGGCTATAGGTGGAGCTCAAGGTGACAATGTTAATTTTAGGCATTTTGGTAAATATCCCAAGTTAGGCTGGGAAGACTCCAGGCCACTGTGTGGTTTCAAGAATTCTTACTGATGTGATCAATCATGTATTGCTCTAACTTGACTAGTGGATTTGCAGCTCAAACCGAGCTTAAATACTTGTCATGTACCCTTTGTTTACCTGTATGACTTTGCCATTTCACTTTGCTCTGGGCATACAGCAAGTTGTGTTGGACCATGATCAAATGTAAACATGTCAAAGTGTAATATTTTAGAAGTGTAAGTAAGGTACAGTACTTGTGAATGGTACTTAATTCTAAATAATTGATTTTATTTTGTTGCAATTTCAGAACCATTAGTAGACTTTGTCAGACTTCTCAACCTTGTTATCTCCCAGAATAATGAAAGCCAGAGTTTTCACAAGATGCTGTGGTAGTCAAGAAATATTTGGTTTATTGTTTTAAAAAAAAAAAGTCACTGGTTTTCTTCATGTACTACATGAGTCACAGAATCTAGAGATAGAAAAGACCTATTAGGTTATGTAGTCCATTGCCTTGCCAATGCAAAATGGTTCTTCACCATGAACTTTTCCAGTGCTTTATACAATTTAGTTTTAAATACCTCTGCAAATAACAGGATTTTGACTGCTTCCCTAAGGAAGTTATTGAACAACTTATTCAAAACTATTTCATTATATTACAAAACAGTAAGCAAAATGAGATTTGTAATTTTATCTTTTTATTTTAAATTCATGACTACATGTCTTTGCTACTGTCCCTAATAATTCTTGCTGCCAAGCACTGCAGATCTTTATAGGCATTCCTTCTGAACTAACAATGTTATCATTGCAACAAATTGCACAGGCCTCGTTCTTTTAATCTCTCTAAAAGATTAAAGATCAAGTAAAGAACATCATTAGGGGCACAAAAAGCTAACATTCACTTTCATTTTGTTTCACCCTTTAATGAAACTGTTACTGAAAGATGCAACAGAAAAAATTTCTAGTGTTTTAAAACACTGTCACGCATCTATTTGCCCACAAATACAATGACACGTCACCTCTTTGGGACAACTTGCATGATAACAATGACTTGCTGTGTAAGAGTGTACAATGAGTGGATGATTAATAGCAATCTCAGAACTGAATACAGGTCAGTTTAAGTAAATAAACCTAAAAATATAGCTTGCTAAAGCCGTTCATATCAAACTAAAGATATTATTCTCTCTACCTTAAAAATTATATATATATATCTTTATTATTTAAAGTTTTTAAATAAAACTTCTTTTATTCATTTTCTGAATGAATCTCAATAGGTAAAGGACTTCCAATATTCCTAGTCTTGGTAATAGAATCATTCATGGTTACAATTTGACAGGCTTAAGTTCCTTAATGAATCGTATCTTAAAGAAATAACATGATTGGATACGTATCTGTAGATCAATTCATGACCAAAAAGGGATTTGAAACTCCTGTGGCCTTCATCCCTTAATTACACACAACAAGTTCCTGATGTTTTCCCTCTACAATGATAAAAGCCTTAAGAAACCCTCCCTTGCACCCCTCCCTTCCCAAAAATATTGATGGGACTTATGCCATGCAAAAATGTTTTAAGTACTTAATGACTTTTAAAATTAGTTGGACTGGACACTTGTCTACATTCTTTTCCAAGGACTTTAGTTTTATATGTAGGATGCCTGTGTGGATATTTTGCTTAAAAAAAGTAAAAACATGAAATAAGGTAAAAATTAATCTATAAGAAAGTAGTGCTCCCATTTGAGGAGGCTTTTACTATTTTTTCTTGTGGAAGTTGCTGAGCAAAATAAGCAAGCTTGTTGCCCAGGAAGCTAAAAATAGAAGTCTTCAAAAATTGTGTGGCATTCCTGAAAAACCTCTTGGACTGGGATCAGTTTCTTGTGAGAAATCTTCCCCCCAAAGCTTCAGATGACCGAGGAAATGTCATGTATTTCACTGGTTAGGAATTTACTGGATAACCAGCACAGGTGGGAGCCAAAACCACCCTGAGCAATGTGATTAGATGCTAAAAACATTACTAAATTGTCATTAATCAGGCTTTATGTCCAAATGGCAATTTCCAGAAAGTAAAATCTTATTTCCTTTAAAAATTTGTCTTTGTCTCTTTCCTGCTCTCATCCTGAGCATTTTTTAATTTTTAAAGGTGATGAATATCTATGGTCATCTCTCATATCATACATCTACACTGCAATCTAGCTATGCAGCTATAGCTCCTCATGATATACCTGAGCTGGCTTTAAAACAGCTAGCTTGGGTACCAAGTATAGTGTAGCCAGTCAGGGGCCTAGAGCTCCATTTAGGCCATTTGATGTATTTAGGCTTATAACAGTCTTTACTGAGACTCATCCTGCTTTGGGATGGACTTTTGGCAGCCCCCAAACAGGTTAGTGAAGTCGGCTTGGTTATGTACGCACAAGCTATGCTGCCTAGTGGCACACCAGCATATTCTTTATTGCACTCAAAGTTGCATAGGGTTAAAAGAAAGGTTAGTGTGTCCAGACTCCCGTGGAGGGAATGAAGAGATTTGCAACATCTAAGTGGTCTGTGATGGCTTCAAACTGAAAAAATTACAGTACAGGAGTTCCATCACTGCCTTGAGAGTTTATAACATTTGATTTCTCTCCCCAACAGATACATAAATGACCAAATTCTGACAGAGCAATGGATTTGGACAAATCAACCTTAACAGAGAATCTTACGACAGTCTAGAGTATTTAGCCCAATCCCCAAGGCATTTAGCGTAAAAGCAATCAGGCAAACCAATGCCAATTTCTTATATCACTCACACCCTCCTTAGATTACTTATGTGAGATTTATTTTTACAAGTTTCCATTTTTATAGTTTATTTTTATTACCATTGACAGAAAAAGATATTTTTTTCAAGCAGGATGTAACACTATTACAGTGTGTTGCTCTTTGGTCAATACTATATTTTATTGTTTTTTCTTAGTAGTAGTAACAATAGTAATATTTAACACTTTTGTAGTGAAAAGAGTTTTGCTGTCAACAACTTGATATCTTCTAGATAGATAGATAGATATCTCTAGCTATCTAGGCTAGCTAGATATTGTGTCTCCATTTTAGAGATAAGCTGAGACAGAAGATCTTTAATAGCCAGCCTTTGGAAAGTATCCGTAATTGTTGGTTTTTGAATTCTTTGTTGTCCAACACTAATTTCCAGAGGTTCCTGGCACACCTGCCTTTTCTGTTAGCTTTAACAGGGGAATCAAGTATTACTTTGAAAATAGGAACTGAGGAGGGTAATTGACAGGGCGTCTGCATTTGAGTAAGGTGGCACTTCCTCATCTATGCATTCTGTTCTTCAGTCTCCAGCTGTTTCATACCATACCCAGCGTATTCTCCACCCATCTTGCAGCTGCAGTCCCACTGCTGCAGAGCTCAGCAGGCCAGCCTCAGTCTCTAGAGAGTCTCTAGCCACTCTGTTTGTCCTTCCTTCGCACTTTTCATCTATCAGTCAATCATCTCTGTAGTCCTGCTTGTTATCTGCTGATGTATCCATGAATTGTCTCCAGTTGTAGTCCCTTCCTATCATTCTACTATTCTTATATTCATATGCTTGCTTGCAAATGGCTGAAGAATCTTAGTGGGGTAAGTGCAATGAATTTACCAGTCCAAAATAGTGTTAAAATTAAGAGCAGTGTTCTATCATATGTTATACCCCCCACTTGCTACCACCATCTTTTGTATGCAGGAGTTCACATTTGGTTCTGCTTTCCTTCCCTCCTACACTTACATTTCCTCCACACACACACATCTGTTTTCCTTTCTCCAATCAATGGTTAAGATTTAGCGAATGGGTGTACATTACCGCTTAAATAAAACCACAGTAAAAATCTACTGGTGTATTTGTGGGTGTGTAGATGTAACATTCGAAATGAAAATACCATCACTTTTATCCGTTTATGATAAATTTTGTGAAAGGCCCTGTCATTAGACTATTTCTAGTGCAGGAAAAGAACAGAAGGCAGCATGAAAGACTGTCGTGTGGGACCGTGTGGTACCTGTACTTGTATTATTTCACAGTGGAAGGCTGATGAGTTTGGTGTGTGGTATTTAATATGCATTGAAAGATGGTTGTATTTTTAGGATTTCTGCAGATGCTGCTTATATATCAATTTATTACATAGGGTAGCATATGAGTTTTTTATCACTGAGTTTTAATCAAAACTGGGTAGAAAATAAAATTGGATAATCCTCTTTTTCATTTGGGGGGATTTTTTTTAAAATAGTTCATCTCTTCCAATGTTGGTTTAAGCAAAAAAAATTCTGATCTGAAATGGGCTTTTGAACAAAGGCCTAATTTAAATATAGATAGAAAGGGGCAACATTTTTTCTTTACTGCATTTTAGTGCATTCCAGCAAAGTCTGCCAGTGCATGTTGATAATTATTTACAGAAAAATCCAGACAAATTTCTGTGCCTGTCCCCCCAAATATTTTGCAGTGCTTCTTGAGAATATAGTCTTCCAAAAGGAGATTCATGGTTAAAGTTGTAAAACATTTTTTTATTAAAAGCTTTTAACGTTGACTTTCATAGAGAAGAACTTAAATTTTGGAGTGTGAAGTGTAGTCAAAAGAAGGTGTTTGGAAAGGACTCAAGTTCAACTGCACAAGCTGGTTTTTGAGAGGATGGAAACTGAAAAGAAATTGTTTTCATTTTTACAGCAAAAGAAAAGAAAAGCTTTTTGAAAAGCCTTATAAAAATGTCTTGTCTGGAGACTTAATACTCTTGACTAGCATGAGAAAGCATCAGGGTTGTTATTAAGTAGGTAGGACTTTCCCTGTGAGACTGTGTTCAATGCACTGGAGCTACTACAACTACTTGAACATCAGTTAAAAAAAAAAGTTTTTGCTAAATCTTGTGAGATTTAGCAGGTCTTTTTACACATTTAGCAGAACTGTGCCCCTGGGAAGCAAGGGAAGAGGAAAAGGCGCAGAGGCTTGCCTATTTTCAGACATCATACTTGGGTCTGTAAACCTGCAAAGAGATGAGATCTCTGAGCCCATTTAACAGTTTGCTACTGCTGAAAGGAGGATTTCAGGTTCCGTTCTCCCCTGCTTCCTCTTCTGCCCTCACTTACATCTGCCCCATGGTCCAACCTCTTTTTTACAGGCGCTGTTACTTGTTCAACTACTCGTGAGCTGATTCAGCTCATTAAGCCAGCAGAAAGCAGAGTGGTTTTTTTGCTGAACCAGGCAGGCTTTTGCAATTTTATTTGTTATATTTTTCATGGAAGAGTCTGTACAAACACATAACAAAAAGGCAATCACAGTCCTGAAAAACATACAGTATTTTAGAAATCAGAAGGATTTAGATATGTGCTTAAGCCATTACTAGTTCAGGGCCCAAAAAAATAAATAATTGATTTTATCTTTCCCAGTGGAAAATAAAATCAGGATATTCTGATGGGCAACAGCATGCCAGAATCGCAGAACCGTGCTCTCTCAAGTTCTGCAATCCCTGTCACCCCAGAATAATTGAGAAGCAGGGTTGGTTTTTTTCATTTAAAAGTCTGCTTGGATGTTAGCATTTCACAAACACTGGAGAAGTCCAGGTTAAAATGGCTTCCTCTTCAGTTTTAAAGCTGGCACACTTTCTTCCCCTTAACCTCTCTGATTTTAGCCGCTTGTGTTTTCCAGAAAGTTCAGAGACAGATTTCATTCTCTACCTTGTTCATAAATGTAAACCCCCCTCACTTTAGTTTCTTTGTTCGGTGCTCTAAAATAGGCTAATTGTGTTTCCTTTTTATTGAAAATGATCATGTAATAGGTAAAATACCAGGAATTATTAACCAAATGCCGAGTCTTCATTCCATAATAGAAGAAGGTAAAGGTGCTAAGCTATCCTGGTTTCAGCTGGGATAGAGTTAATTTTCTTCCTAGAAGCTGCTATAGTGCTGTGTTTTGGACTTAGTATGGGAATCATGTTGATAACACCCTGATGACTTAGTTGTCGCTAAGTAGTACTTACACTAGTCAAGGATTTTTCAGCTTCCCATGCTCTGCCAGGGGCACAAGAAGCTGGGAGGGAGCACGGGCAGGACAGCTGACCCAAACTGGCCACAGGGCTATTCCATACCATATGGCGTCACGCTCAGTATAGAAACTGGGGGGAGTTGGCTGGGGGGCAGCGATCGCTGCTTGGGAACGGGCTAGGCATCGGTCAGCGAGTGGTGAGCAATTGCATTGTGCATCACTTGTTTTGTATATTATTATTGTTGTTATTTTCCCTTCCTTTTTTGTCCTGTTAAACTACCTTTATCTCAACCCACGAATTTTACTTTTTTTTTTCTGATTCTCTCTCCCATCCCACTGGTGAGGGGGAGAGTGAGTGAACAGCTGTGTGGTGTTTAGCTGCCTGCCGCGTTAAACCACAACATAAGCTAAGCTTTACTCCATTACTACTTTTTAGTTTTTCTGCTCCTTTACCAGCTCTGGTAGTGTGAATGTTGTTTCAGACCATAATTAATGACAATAAGAGAAATGGCTTTGTTTTTTTGGTACAAAGTAGCTTTTATTTTATTCTTTCAAGTGAGGAGAAAATGCCATATCAATCTTGATTTTTTTTGAAATGTGGTTGCTACTGAATCAACATGTTGTACTTTATTTCTGCAACTATACTAAGACATCAGTAAAATATGATCTGAAAATAGTAAGCCTCCCAAAAGGCCTAAATTAGACATAACATCCTTGTAGGTGCATGTGTTCAAAAGTAGGCTATTTCAAGAGCTACATTTTAATCTAAACACGTGTTTGCTGTTAGCAACACAGGTCAGGCCTTCACAGATTATCCTGTGCACAAGGAAAACCTTTGAGTTTGCATCTTTTGAGGCATAATATGGATGCTTTATCCCTTAGCTACTGACCGTGGTGAAGACAGGAGGACTTCAACCATTGGCTGAGCATCTTTTAGCCTGGTTCCAGCCTTTTTTTCACCTCTAAGTATAGAGATACTCTCTGAACAGCAATAACTACAACCCATCTACAGTGATATGACGCTCATTACTGCACGTCACGAGAGGCACTTGAGGAACTATCTCTTTATAAGGAAAACCTATTTATAATGCCTGGTATTAAAATTTAAATGCATATTCTTATATTACACCACTTAAGGAAAAGGAAACCTTGTATGAGGGAATGAAGTCTTATGCACACCCCAAATACGAGTATCGGTATTAGCATTTATTCTATAGACAGTAAAAGCACAGAAGGAACTCTAGATGCACGATAGAAGGATAACAATGGTAAATCAGCTGAATTTACAGCAAACTAACTGGTGCATAATTTGACTCAAATATCAATTATTATGGAGCCATGTAGTTCCTTACCCGCTGGCAATAGGATATTGAACATCCATAAAGCAGAAAGGTCATTAATGCCATTTGGCCCATTGGCTTTCTAATACCATACAAGAAATAGATGGGGTAGAAGTTGTCAACCATGGATTACCATGGATTTCCATTAGAAATGGAAAAAAAGAAAAGAGAGTTTCTGTTCTGATTTTTAATTTTTGCCTCCAGCAGTTGAACTTGGAATGAAAAAAAGAGAAAAGAAAACTGCTTTCTTAACATGTCAATAGTTTACAGCTCTTTAATTATAAATCTTAACCTTGGTCTAAGTGCCCTCCAAGATGGTTGGAGTTTCCTGTCTAAATCTAAAAATCTAAAATCTTGATGTAAGACTAGCTAAACCATGATTACAGAGCAAGCAGTTTTCAATGTGAGAAGTACAGAAGGAGCCTCACTTGGGTATTGTCATAAGAAGACTTATTTGAGAGCATGCTACTAAATCTTGTCCTTCTGTATGCAGATCCAGAGTCATTGTGATTACTTACTGTTGCCTTTGCAGATGAACAAGCTGTGGTGCAACTGCAACTGTTTTTAGAAATGTTTTGTTGCTGTTAATTTAGCAGTCACTTTTCTTTTTGTGGGATTTCCTCATTTCAGAACTTGAGACTTATCTACATGGAGCAATTCATGAAAATTAATGTGAGTCAACTAAAGAGGTGACTTAGAAATAGATCAGTTAAACGTCATTTAAAACCCCCAAGGACCTTCTTATCCAGAATTCAAGTGGTCCTAATTTAATTTAATTTACTTCCACAGTGAAGTTAGATCATTCAAACGTAATTCTAAAGGAGAGCATCCACATTAGAGCTTAATGCAGTTTTACAGCTTCTCTTTAAAGTAACATTTTTAGTTAATTCACTTTCCTGATTGTCCCCATATAAATAAATCCCTAATCCCACAAGTGTTTTTAGTTCTGGCTAATCCTTGACACTTCTAATAAGAGACTGCATAATCCAGATAGTGTCTATACCAATTGCTGAGCTGGAAAACATCCAATTTCCAGCCTCTGCTGCATCTGGTAAGACTTGGTCTCTGACTTATTCAGCTTTACCAGCAAACTATAGGTCAGTTGTAAGACAGGCTAAACCTAAGGCAGTAGGTTTTTGTTCCCCAAATCAACTAGCTGATAATAATACAATCAGACTCTCATCTGTTAACCAAGCTAAAAATCTTTTAGGCTGATCTGCAGGAGGTATCTTTAGCATCTTCATCCAAAGTTTCCTTGAGGGGTGAACCATTTTCCGTTAAATGTCATGTGTGAGAGGATGCTTGAATCTTGCTGTAATGCCAAGGTGTAATTATTGGCTGGGGATCTTGAGAAGTTTGTGTAGGGGGAGTTTTAAATTCCATACTGGATTTCTTAGGTGTCACTCAGCAAAAGCTGCCTAGAGGATGCATAGGATCAGTATATGTTTCAGCAGGCAGCTCACTACCTGAGGCATTTAGGTAATTTTAGGTGCTTTGCCTAGATTATGCTGTTATATATTTCTCCAAGAGGACTTAATGCTGATGGGAAATTATACCATTTGAGCTGTTCTGTTAAACCAAATCTGAACTGTTGTGCTTCTGTTTTGTTTGCTTTTAAGTGGAGGTTTGAAGTAAAGACACAGAGATGAAGTACAGATACAGATAGTGATGACACTGTGGATGTAGGTAGGCCCTTATGGTATGTAGAGATGAAAATTTCAGCCTTGTGACAAAATTGTGTGATTGATCCTGCTGTGTGTGTGTCCTTGGTCATTTGGGTTCAGGAGGCGAAAGTAATGAAGTGGGTTGACAGATGCATCGTTTATTTGTATAAAATTGGCCACAGAAACAGTGCTCTTAACCATGCTGGCCTTATGAGCTGCCAAATTCAGAATATACTTTTGAGCTGAATTGCTTTTGGATTCTATCAACTATATTGATCAGATCTCCACTAACTACAGTGGGAGTGAGGACATCTAGCTCACATGTAGAACCATGTTTAGATATCTTAATCTAGAGGTAAGTCCCATCCTTGTAACTTTTTCCTGAGCATCAAACAGGTTTTTTTATGGTCTTGGCATCTGTGTACCAGCTATAACATGTTGATATGGTAAATCCAAAATTAGAGCTCTTAGTCTTGCATGGAAACTGCCCCGGCCACAGGATAAAACAACCCCACTCACATGATTAGGTTAGAGTTCTCTGAAAATTTTTGGTGGGCTATCTTTGGTCCTGCTGACTTTATGCCAGTTAGGTATGGATGATCTATATCATCCCAGTTTTAGGGGGAAGCAGGTGTTTCTGTAGTGCCATACAGTTATCCCAAAAACACAAAGCCAGTATAAGGTCCAAGTTGTGTCATGTAGCAAACTCAATAGAACTGTGGTTACATGCCCACAGTTAAGCCAGAAAAAAGGTTTACTGCTATGTGACCTGGCAGTACACAGAACTACAGCCTCATATCCATCCCACTGAAATAGGACTATAGATGTTTTCTCTTTGGGGAGGTGGGAATTAATCTTTTGAAAAGCTTCCGGTAATTACACATCTATTTTACATCCCAGTCTAAAGCAGGCAATTTCAGTGGCTAGACACCTACTATGCTTGTTCTGAGTTTATAGTAGTGCAATAGTATCATTATAACTTCTTCCTTCAACACCAAGTTTTCCAAAAAGGTTTCCTATTCACGTATTTAAAAAGGCTCTCAAACTTTAGCTTCTGAGCTCTGATAGATCATAGCCTGAGGTGGTCTGGTTGGAAAATGAGAAGCCACTGAATAAAGAAAATGCTGAAATTTCACTCTCCATAGGGATTACCAGTTTCATTAGCCTCAGTGAAAACCACATTTCACTAAATTTAGAGCTGCAGCAGAGCTCAATACAGATAATGCATTTAATGTATGCTCTGGGCAGTGAAGTTGAAACTATTTTCAAGTAATTTTCTTCAGTGTTGGATGCAGCCATCCTCTAAGTTTCCTGATAACTTAGAATTTTTCTTTCTTAGAACAGCAAGTGATACTCTTCCAAAGCAGGCAAAATTCACTATGACAAAGGTGTATCATCATGTCACATAGTGTCTTGTTTTATCACCACCTGGTAATATAATGTCACAATATGATAGCATACACACTTCAAAGATACGTTTTTTTCCCAGTTCTGTACTCATGTCAAACACTGTTGAATAATGTAGAAGCTTTTAATTTTTTTTTTCCCCACATGCATCTTAACTCTACCAAACTAAAGACAGTTAAAACTTGATGGGAAGGCAAAAAACCCAGATGTATTCTCCTTCGAAAAATGAAGATGTAGTTACTATGTATTTATACAACGCAATAGAAGTGTGCAAACAAGACAGGAAGTGAAGATATATGACACAAAGCAAAATTGTGTGGCAAGTATGGTTTGTTTTCTTCATGGTATTGTTAACTGCAGAAGTACGGCACTGAATTACACTGTATTATGGGCAGACACCAGACATTTATCTCACTTTTGATGACATCAGGTGTTCAGTTTTCTGCCCTGAAACCTTTGATTATTACCTTTGACAATGTACAAGTAAGCTCAATTACATAGTAAATATTAATTTTTCATAGTTAAGGTGGTGGGACTTCATGGTCTGTGACTATGGCTCTTGGTGACAACAGTGATCAAACAATAGTAAAAGTAAACATAAGTTTACTTGAATGTCTGCTCTGGAAATACAATTTTCAGCAATGTGTTTTAGACTTCTTCCAGTTTAAATCTGCAGTTTGCTAGTACAAAAATATTTGTCTTTATGTAGGTTTCTGGCTATACATTTTAATAAATTTGTCTGTGGTAGTATATGAATATTTAAGAATTTGGATATTTGAAAAAATTCTTTAATGCAGAGCACTTTGTGCTATTACAAAGTGTATGTTGTATGTCTCATTGGTACTGGATGGCCACCTTACCTACTCTTTAATTTAAATTGGAATAAGTGTAAATGATTGCACAGAGATAAGACATAGGGAAGTCTGGCCAGATAAAGTAAAATATCTGGTGATATAATTAATATGAGGTGATAGAATTAATGTCTGGTGAAAAGACAATTGTTTTCAATGTTATGTGCTACATTCTACATGGCGAGATAGTAACTAAACACTTCAAGCCTCTTGCACACTGTATCTCTAAAGGTCATACTTGTTTACAGGGATTTTTAGCAGAGACTTGTGTTTCTTAGCAGGGACTTGTGTTCCTTGGGATTGATACAACAGGAAACTGCAGTCCTTCCCACATTACTGAACAGGTGGGAACATTGCACAGAATAGAAATCTACTCTACAAAAGATGAACTCATCTACTGTATTTTTCTTTCTTTCTAGGGTGCAATTGATCTTGCAAGGCTTAAGGGTGGCTAGAATTAAAGATCTTAGAAATAAATGTTTTTGGCATTGTTGTTCATTTAAACAGTGAGCTTACCTGGAAATTTCACTGCTGAGGTCCCTACCAGTTTTTTCATCTTTTTCCTTTTTTGTTTTTATTTGTGTTAAGGAAATGGTACCCAAGAAATTGAATTATACTGGAAGGATTCCCATAAAACATAACATAGGAGCAGTATGGAAGTCCATGGTCAAATTAGGAATCAGATGATACAGATAACAGTTCTGTCTCAAACCCTGTCATTTATGGTTCACAGGAATTGTGGTCCAAATAAGCAACAACCAGGGCACTGTTCCATATTGAAAATCTTGCCTAAATTCAGAGGGATGAATTTTAAATGTGAAGTCTGACTCTAGGGATGGTGGAGAGCTGTCTAAGAGAGAGCAGGTCTTTTGGGGTGACAGATGCAATCACTGTTTCCATGAGGCCTAAACAGTGAGGAGAGCAGTGGCTCACTGCTGGGGATGATTTCGTTTTGTAAGTTGATTAAAACTGTAGATTTAGTGGCTGAAACAGTGTTTTTCAGATAATTGCTGGGACTGAGCCAATGCAGTGTCTACTGTGAGCTCCATATGGTAGATTATAGATTCCACTAGTGATGGATACAAAGCGAAGTTGTTGCTTAAGGGATTTTGGAAGAGGAACTCTGTAATTCTGCTCTAGTGAATTGTACAGCAGAGAGTTTTTCTTGCATTCCCTGACCTCTGTAGAAGAATAATGACATAAGGGAAAGAAATACACTTCTTAATATAGACGGGTGGACCTCAACTGTCTTCCGCTAGCTGGGAGCTAAGTAGAGCCTTTTCTCATTTAGCAGTTGTGGGAAAAGCAAACCCCAGTCTGTAGCGTAGAGAATTACCTGTTGTCTACCAAATTTCCTAGTAGCTTCAGTTAGATGCTTTCTATTTCGTCCTCTAGATTGCAGTGAAATGTTACTCATTGTGCAGCAGATGCCACATTCCCCACTAGAACTAACTTTGTAGTGCAGTGCAGGGTTGTCATATCTGTGGTCTACTTCCCAAGGTGGCTGACAGTCTATATAAATGTTAATCTTTACCTCTGGGTCTTGGCCCTCCCAACTGTGTGAGCTTTCTGCATTCTGTTCTATCAAACTGTACTTCCTCCAAGCTTTTCCTGACCCTTATTTTCCCCTCACTGCTTCCTTCCAGTCAGCCTGCTTACCTTTACCACTTCCCTCTGTAATTCTGATATGCAGCCTCCTCCAGGTGTGAACTTGTGAGGATGAGGACACAGGAGATGAATGTTCTTAGCAGCAACAGAAACAGCATGTTTTTGGGCATGATTTTTCCTCCTTTGGTGTTTCCTCAGAGGCAGCCCCACTTTGATAATGCTTTGGTTTTGAATTCCCTGGCTGAAAGGGACTATAAAACAGAATTTTCACAAAGTGCTGTGAGATGCAGGTGAGTTGGAAAACTTTCTATGAAGAGCCACGTGTTATTAGTATTAGTAGAAATAGTTAAGTACTCTTTTTCAAAAATAGCACTCATCATTCTTCTGTGTAATGCACTTGATTGTGTCTCTCAGGAAAGAGAGGCAGTAAGCTAATATCCTACCACCTTCTTAGGAAGCCAGTTTAAGTTGTTGTTTTCAGTATCTCTCCACTGTGTGGATTTGACTACAAATTAGTACATTTTCTCCCTGAAATAGATGTATTTTCTATTATTATTCTGTCACATCAGAGCTTGTCTGTTACTTGCTGCAATACTGCTAATATTATGGCACCTTCATTCCACTGCTCTCTGGAAGCAGATACTTCTTGTTTACAGTGTTAAGATGAATATAGGAGAAAGCCTTTATTATGGTGTCTTAGGATAACGATGACCAGAATACTTTTGCTCCAAAGGCTTTTTTTTTTGCTAGCTTTGCCAGCATTCTTTATTCAATCCCACTTTTATTTATGAATAAAAAGCATTAGTTTACAAAAATAAAGACACCTGAAGATGGTAATTGTTGCAAGGGTATAGTGGCAACATAAAAGTATTGTTTCCAGAATGTAAACAAGAAATGGAATGAGATTGAGGGTTTGCAGGTAAGATTACTCTCTCTTGAAATGTTAGATTCTTTTCTTTGCCAATAATGCTGACTTTGTTGGTTGATTCTGAAGTGAAGATGTGATTAAAGTGGGCAAGAACCCATTTCTGGGTACCTTCCCAACTCCAAAGAAAAGAACAGAAAAAAGGAGAAAAATGAGTGTTGGAAGAATATTTCTACAGACCAGCTAATTCCAAGTAGTCTCACTAGATTAATGTATGCTTTTGGAGAGAATGTAACCTTCTACTGTTTTTGTGTTGCTTTGTGTTTGTTTGGGGGTTTTTTTAGTTGTTGTTGGGGTTTTTTTTTGTTTTGTCTTGGGGGGGGAGGTTGTTTTTTAGTGTGGTGGTGTTTTGTTTGTTTTTTTCTAATTACAGCAAACTCAAATACCCTGAAACCTTGGGCATTACACAGACCTATATCCCAAGACAGTCTCTGTTCCAAAGAGATTTGAACATAAGGTCTTGAGTTTTTAATACTGTCCTCATGGTAAGGCCCTGGAACCCTTTTTGCAAAACTGGGGCCTAAAAGAAGAAAAAAACAAGCTAAGGTAGGACAAATAATGTGGGTAACAGTCAATGGAACATGTAGCATGATATTTGGCCGTGTGAACTACTTGTTATTTACATAACTTAGCAGGTAGATACAAAGATACTACAACTGTTAATAACCTCCAGCCGTACCCACATATTGTATGTGAGCTGGGTGGCCCCAAAATGCTTTGAAACCTTGAAATTTTATGTCTCTGTTACAAGCAGTTTTTCTTGAGCTGGAGCTTGAGCTCACACTTCCCATTTGGCTTTGCAGTAGCAGTGGGACCTTCCTGGAAGCACGTTCAGCCATGTAATTTTGCTGACATTCGTAACATGATGCCATCCTGAGGGCAAGTAAGTCGCCATATCCTGCAGTGCATCCACATAGCAAGTAAGCATAACCTTACGTGCTTTCAAAAGTACATGGAGTTTCTCTACTAGGTGCACTAGCTGGGTTGCTGTAGAGCTGACCCTTGAATAGGCTTTTGCAGGAAAATACTGTGGAGAAGTGACAAATTCAGCTTCAGCCTGGGCTTTAGGCTATTTCTACACAGTTCCCTATATACAGCTAGTAAATTCAGCTAGCCATTTGTTTAGATGGTACCAGTTAATTGACAACTTCTTATCAGCACCAAGCTGTAAGTGAAACAATAATTTTAAAGCTCATAGTTTCTTAAACCTTCTGACTCCTCACACCATATATTTTTTGGTATTCCATTTTACCTGTTCTGTTCAATAATGTCCTCTTCTATAATGTTATTGTTCTGTACTTTGCTCATCCTGTTTACTTTAGCCGTGCTCAACAAACCACTTGCAATGACAGTTCATATTAATGTTAGAAACTGACTTCCAAAAACCAGATCTTTTAAAAACCACTGTTTATTATAAATGAGCCTGCCTTGTTTATAATTTAGAAATCAATTTCCCAATAGTATTATGAATATTCCAGAAGACAAAAAGAAGATCTATCCATAGAGCTGATGGAAGGGAGTATCAGTGAGAAAAAAATTACCTGTCCAATTGAATATATATGGATGTTGGTAATAATTACATGATATGACCTACTTAAAACTGGTCATATTCCATCACACTCATGACAAAAGAAAACCACTGTGATCAGTGTCAGAGATGATGGGGGTTCTATTGCAAAACATGTATTTATTTTTGAAGAACAAGTATTCATTTTTCATATAAATTTGTGTGAAGAGCACACATTTTAGTATTATGCTAAACAAACAACCCCAAGTTCTCCAAGAATTTTAATTTTTCCTTCAGTTATTCACAGATTCAATGTCTGTTCATTCACCCTGGGTGACTAGGAAGGTACTTTTCCTTGTCTTCCATTCACTGCCCAGTGACAGGCTAAATGTAGTCAGTGTGTGACATGCCTAGTCAGTGTGGAACATCCCATCATGTACTGTCCCTATGAAAAACATGTAAGTTCTGTACCCAAGGCTGTACCCAGTTCAAACAAGGTGTGCTGCAAGCTATGGAGCTGCTGGATATGATGCAACATAGATCATTCTTTAAGAAGATACAAATTAAACTATGTTCCAAAGCTTTATGCTTTTTACTATGTTTCTAATTGCCTCTTGCTATCTCAAAACCTAAAGCTCTTAAATTTCCACTTTACTATTTAGACAATTTGGCTGCCTGCTATCAGGTGTCTATAATTGGAAGAGTTGACATTTATATGCTTGATGGGGATGCACAAGTGAAAGGAATCCAATGTTTTAAAACCATTCAGCAGTGATAAAATCAGATAGATCCACAATAACTTATGATGTGTATAGATTTCACATTGCAGACTTCATGCTGGCGTTCTTTTATTGTTAAGTTGTTTGTACCTATATAGCTATCATTTTAGCAAACATCTATTCAATTGTATAAGCTATTGGGCAGGAAAGCTAATCTGGCAGAAAACATGGAAGCATTTGCATCAATAACCATCTTTATAAAAATGTTTATCATTGGAGCTGAGAAGCTCTCCCATTTGTCTATGGTTGAGAGTTGTAAAAAATTTGTCTCTCCTGAGAGAGGGAAATGGCACCAGGTCATTACTGCTCTTCACAGAAGCACTGTGGGGAAATACTTGCTCTTAATATAGAGCTTGACTCAAGCTCTAAAAGTAGTTTTATAGAAATAGGTATTCTGGTCATGTATCTCCAGTAAATTAAAATCCCAGAAAAATGCTAGAAAATACAAACTGCAAGTGTGCAGTGTGCAGTGCACACTTCAGTGTGTCCTTACTTATCATTTTTTATGACCTGAGGTAATCTGAGTGAGTTTCAGATCAGGGTATACGAAATGAGATGAATAAAGGTCTGTTCTTGGAAGCTGTTATTCATCAATCAATTAACTCAGGAAATTTTTTAAAATTCTAATCTTCCTGCTTCAGCTATATTGAATTAAACTGTGACACCCAGGCAGTTAAATTTTCTCCTTGAAATATACACTTTGATACAGTATTTGAACATCCATCTGCTTTCTGAGGTGAGCAGATGTGGCCACTTCTACTGCAGTGTGAAGTAAGAAAACATACTATGTCTCTCTTCCTGGAAAAATGCAATATGCCTCTACATATATATTATTTTTAAGTAAGACTGAACACATTTGGATTAATGAAAATTAGCTGGATTTTCTTAAAGGCAATATTGTCTTGATTTTGTAATTGATGCCATATCTTGTATTTATAGCTGTTTGTTTAATTTTTGAATGTGAAACGAATGTTTCATTGCTGGTTTACACTAAAGAACACAACGCTTTAAGCACAAGGTCTGAACTGCCATTTCTTTCTCAGATTTGCCTGAATTATTACAGGATATTTCTAGATTAACACAGGCGTTATCGACTAAAGAGCCCTCCACAGTAGATACCACATTTTAATGGTAATGTTTTAATGTCCTATCAAAATATTGTGATAGATTTTGCCATGTTTAGCTGCTTGAGTCAAAAACTATAGGAAGAGCTTAGAGTTTATTTTTAGTAGCTCATATGCTTTAGAACATCTCTATATACATTTGAATTTAGAAATAGTAATGTTTAAATATTAAGCTAAAGTAATTTTAAATGTGCCTTTTATCCTTATCTTGGCATTACCATCATAGTCTATGATGAAAGAGTAAATTTGAGTATGTTAAAGGTTTTTCTATCAGCATGATACACTGCTTTACTAGGCACAGACTTTTGGGACATCCTATATGGGTGACACAGTGCAAGCGAGATAAGGTGTGTGAGACCAGTGATTTAAGAAAAGCTCATCAATACTCAAAATTGGTAATTTTATGTGCAGATGCGTGCATTATATGTGCCACATGAGCACAACATTTTGAAAATTTGCTTTCCTAGTAAATACATAAAGTTGCCAGAGCTAATACTTAAAATTCCCTTTTTTGAGAGGAATTCTGTTTAACATAGATTCAGTCTTGCTTAAGTGAGTACTTAAATATAAAGCCAAGCTGGAAAAGACAGATTTATTGGAAAAACAGCTGCCACCACTACTGATAAGTGCTCAGCATCTGACTTCTCTAGCTGCTGTTAAATCACGTACAATTCCTTAGGCTGGGAAAGTAAATAAAGACAACAGAGTACAGCAGTCTGTTTGAAACCAAGGAGAAGAACATAGGTTGCAGGGAGATCTGAAAGACCGCTTGTAAGCTAATCTGCATGCACGCAGCTTTGGTGTTAATTGCACTCTCAGCATCTGTGTAAATAGTTTGCTTATTAATGTCAGGTTAGTGTTATAAACATGGAGTCGTCTTGTATTATTGTCCAGTACATGATGCAGAAACTTGTCAGCAGCAATAATTCCAGAGAGACACACCTCCCTCTTCAAATATGTTTAACTAGAAAATAAAGGTAGGAGTAAAGTAAACAGATGGCCTAGAGGGACTTTTAAAAATGTGATGGTGGCTTTCCAGACAAAATAACCTACACAAAGAAGGAAGTGGTTAGAAAAGTGATCGAGTGTATGCACAGAGGAATAAAGATGAAAAAATGACAGTAAAGGGTTTTTTACTATCCTTTTAGGAAAAGATGGAAGAGAAGCAAATAAGGTACCATTGTGCCTGAAACACTGGAAAGACTGATAAAAGTACTTAATGAGTAACATGACCCCACTGAAGGAGATCATGGACAAGAGGTTGTGCTGGTTTTGTTATTTTCTACGTAAAGCCAAGCAGAAGATGAAATAATTATACCAAGAGCTGAGAACTCCTGTAGCCTCGTGAAACTCTAGAAACATTAAAGATTCCTTGTTAATGGCAGATTTGTATGTGGGATATAAGTTTCTCACAGGATAGACTGTCAAGAGACATATATCTAGCGCAACAGCATAGCTGCCAATAACCACGACTGTTACACTATCCAGGGAAACTATCAAAGCAATAGTAGATACTAGGAAAAAAAAAAATAAAAATCTACTGGCTCAAATTAAAGAAAGCCAGGAAGTAGGAGGCATTGAGGCTGATACTGTGATCTAGGGCAGACATCAGAAATCAGCATGAAAAGTAGGGGAAAAAAAAAAAAAAAGCCCAGTCTGTGGGCAGGAATGAGGACTAGAAACACTTCTTATCCCAAAACTGAAACTACCATAGGAGCGGTACGCAGCAGTGTGGGTAATGAAGGAAGCCTAAAGAAGAGATGTGTGCCACGTGTGAGCAATCCCAAAAATAATATATAGTATATTGATGTCAGATAATGTTTGAAGCTATGTTATTGGACTGGCAACCAATTCAATTCCAGCTGCATTATAATACCAGCTTATAAGTGTCCTTGTTTCAGCTGGGATAGTATTAATTTTCGTTCTAGTAGCTGCTATAGTGCTGTGTTTTAGATTTAGTACGGGAATCATGTTGATAACACACTGATGATTTAGATGTCGCAAAGTAGTGGTGATACTAGTGAAGGATTTTTCAGCTTCCCATGCTCTGCCAGGGGCACAAGAAGCTGGGAGGGGGCACAAGCAGGACAGCTGACCCAACCTGGCCACAGGGCTATTCCATACCATACGGCGTCACGCTCAGTATAGAAACTGGGGGGAGTTGGCTGGGAGGGCAGTGATCGCTGCTTGGGAACTGGCTGGGCATCAGTCAGCGGGTGGTGAGCAATTGCATTGTGCATCACTTATTTTGTATATTATTATTATTTTTTTAATTATTATTATTTTTTCCTCTTCCTTTTTTGTCCTATTAAACTGTCTTTATCTCAACCCATGAATTTTACTTTTTTTTTCTGACTCTCTCCCCCATCCCACTGGTGAGGGGGAGGGTGAGCGAACAGCTGTGTGGTGTTTAGCTGCCTGCCAGGTTAAACCACAACGCTTGTTGACTGCATAATCTGTGTTTCTGCAAGAATAATTCCATTCTTGTCAATGGCTTCTGCTTGTATAGCATAAATAGTATTGGGAATTAATAAAGTTAGAGTTCCTTTATATGTAACATCACTAAAATGAGCCAGTAATGAATGGTCTAGAGTATTCACAGGTGTAGCTGTGAGTCTGTTAAGAAGGGGCTCCTGAAAACTTGGACCATCTGACATAAACGCTTAGTGATGTCACATCACATATAGACATAGAGAGACNAAAGAGAAAAATAATAATAATAATAATAATGATAAAAGAATATATCAAAACAAGTGATGCACAATGCAATTGCTCACCACCCGCTGACCGATGCCCAGCCCGTCCCCGAGCAGCGATTGCTGCCCCCCCAGCCAGCTCCCCCAGTTTATATACTGAGCATGACATCAGGTGGTATGGAATAGCTCTGTGGCCAGTTTTGGGTCAGCTGTCCTGCCTGCGCTCCCTCCCAGATTCTTGTGCACCCGGCAGAGCATGGGAAGCTGAAAAGTCCTTGACTAGTGTAAACACTACTGAGCAACAACTAAAACATCAGCGTGTTATCAGCATTGTTCTCATACTAAGTTCAAAACACAGCACTGTAGCAGCTACTAGGAAGAAAATTAACTCTGAATTAAGCTGAAACCAGGACAGTGAGGGGAACTGAACTCTGTAGGCTTCTAGGAAATAACGGTCAGGCCTTGAGATGCTATTAAGAATATGTAAGACTGATGTATATGAGGGGAGCCAATGACCTATAGGGATGAATAACTGTCTTCCTAGATATGCATACTCTTACAAACAGCCTTTGAGACAGGTTTTAACACATAGTGATGCAGCATAAGAAGATTCATGGGTCCAAGAACAGGCATTTGAAGAATAAAAATATTATAGCTGAAGTATTTGCCTAAAGTATTTGTCCTGCTGGAAACCAAGGATGCTGTGGCTGTTAAGGCAGCAGCTTGCAGAATTTGTTAGAAAGCGTAAAGAGACACAAAAAATGGCCATTATAAAAAGAGTCACAGACTGACGTTTTCACCAGCTCACCTCTTGGTACCAGCATTGTGAGCAGTCTCATCAAAGAAGTGGCATTCTGAGTACACTCGGATGACTGAGTGTTGTGAAGACTCCAGAACTACAACACAGAGCAAGAGTCACTACTAGTAGCAGATACTGAGCTGACTTTCTCAAACACAATGCACGCACCTCTGTGAGATGGGTTCCAGCAATGGACTACATTATTATTTTTGCTTCTTTTCTTGAGATGCATATGCATTCTCTCTCTCAACACAATACTGTGCTAAAAGTGGGGATTAATGAGAGTAAAAAAGCTTATACTCTGGCATTGACCAGATTGTGAGGGGTAAGTACCACATGAAGCTATCCCTTACATGAGATGATGGATGAGCTGTGTGGTTGAGACATTTTGTTTATAGAGAATTGAGTCATAATCTTTAGAGTTGATATGAAATGGACAACATCTCATATGTAAAATCACAGACATCACTAAGACTGGTTAGAGAGCCTGTCTGCTTGGCAGACATAAATATCTAATTGAGGGCATATTTGTAACTGGATGATTAATTCAAAGACAATATGCAATACGGCCTTTACACATCTGAATTCTGGCAGAAGGTGAGAATAAACTTTACTTCTGGTAACAGTCACCTGTAAGACACTACACACATTTCTGGGAAGTGCCTGTCTGAAGGACACACAGGCAAGAGCTCTGAGTAGGGAGCCCCAGGTGTGTTTTGCAAAGTATGTGTTTGGCCTGAGATTACTGTACTCAGACAGTGGTCTATACTGGACTGCAGCTGGATTTAACCAAGTCGGCATCAACAGGACTTGGAGCACAAGGGCAGCTTCTCATGGATAACACAAAACGATGGTATGGCACAGTTTGGAATCAAGACGGTCAGCAGACTGTTGATTTAAAGCAAAACAGAAAGGAAGGCAAATGGACAGGAAAAGATCCTGACAGATAAGCAAGAGAGTTCACGGGAGCAGATAAGGGAATGCCAAGCTAAACAGACAGACCAGCGCAATGGATGAGTGAAGGTCGTCTCATTGGGCCCAGGTGATCGGGTTTGGGTTCATGCAGAACAGTGGCATAAGGCAGCAGTACAAGATGTGGTGGGATACTAATTAGTTGAGTAACAGAAATAAAATTTGAAGAAAACCCATGATTTTTGAGCAAAGCTCAGGAAACAGCTGTGCTGACACAGGAGAGACAGAAGAAATTAAAAGCAAAACTGAGAGAACACCGGTGTGCAGAATGCAGGGAGCTACAGTTTGGGAGCCTATACTCCAACAGCAGCTGATAAAGTAAGAAAACATTAATGGACATTGGAAAAATATTATTAGAACTGCTTGTGCACCCTGAGAAGCCCTAAATGAACAGCAGCTATGTTCAGAGGAAAGAGTATGCTGTTACTGTGGACTTCCTGTTGAAAACATCTACACACACGAGGGAAAAAAAGAGAGAGAGGATCCTGAACTTTAAAAATAAATCAAATGTATTATAAACATCTTACGTAAAGCAATAGTAACCTTCCATTTTGAATATGTATTCAGTTTTGTCACTTTATTTCACTTAGACTATAAGTGAAATAGGAAATTCAGAGAATAGTAATGAGAATGATTAGAGGCATGGAATGACTTCTATACATGCAGAGATTAAAAACATTAGGGTATTTACGTAAGAGCAGAGATGACTAAGAGGTGAAATGAAAGAGGTGTATAATTATTAATGGTTTAGAGAAGGTCAAAAAGCTGCATCAATTTAACTCTCGCAAGAACACAAGAACAAAGGGTTCATAATGAAATCATAGCCTTTCAGTTCAAAGCTGATAGCAGGAAATCCTTTTTACATAAATGTGGCCTCACTGCCTCAAGATTTGAAGCAATGAACTTCATGGGATTAATAAACGGGTCTGACATTTCTTGCTACCTTGGGTAATCATCCAATAATATATGATCTGAATGTTTAAGAATCCTTAATGTTTTGATCCTTATAACAGGCTTCTGAGGCAGGAAAATATTATCGTGCCCCTAATCTAGTGAACAGAATTGACACCCAGGGAACACTAGATGATTTGCCCTGGACCACAGACATAATCTCTTGTAAAGCAAACCTGACTTTTGATGACCTGAATGCTAAATTGGTACCTTAATATGTAGAGAATCTTTTTTGCCATTATTTATTTATGTTGGTGATGCCCAGTCTTTCTGATATGGCTGGCCATGCAGCTTCTTATAAAAGCACTTGTGTCCTGTGCCATGGCTCTGCCCTGGTCACATGGCCAGCACATAATGGACTGACCAGAGGATTTGCACTTGCACGGTAAATTAGATTAATCCTTATGGCACTGGATTTACTGAATATGCCCAAATCAATGGGATTGAGTATGCTTGCTAGATCTGATGGTTCCCCTGAAGCAATGGAAATATTGCTGATGCACAAGGCAGCATATGTCTGTCCATATCTACCGAGGAAAGTTTGGCTATTCTTTACTGACATCTCCAGAATCATTGATTTATCCCAGTCCCCACTGCTTGCTTTCACAAGAGCCCTTCACTGCCATTTTCTCATTTTTCTGTGACTGCCACATGCTGGGCTGCTGGAAAAGAAGACTGGACATAGAACTATTCAGGTGGCTGGCAGCTCCCTCCTCACTTGTGCCTCAGGAATAATAAGCGAAGAGAGCAGCCAGACTCTATCAATTGTTTTGACAAGTCATATATGGCCCATGTTTCTAGATGAGCCTTCCCACTTCACAGGGGCGTTCAGCACACAACCAACAGTAACGCTAGCTTGTATTAGAAATATTCAAAGGAATGGCTATCATCCAGGACGCAAGTTTTCAGGATGTAATCTAACTGCTACCTGCCAGAGGTGAGGAAGGAATTTTATGCATCAATATGATATCAAACAGTTCTTTATCATGGAAGAAAGTTTAAACTGTTATATAAATTATCTGCCTGTGGCTACTGTGGGAGACAGGATAACAGATTGAAAAGATTACTACTTTGATTTAATGCAAAAATTCATAAGTAAGATATAAACCAGTAAAAATGCAACAGTGAGCTATTTGGAGGAATGAATGAAAACCCAGGCTTTACTGTTTGGTCCTTCTGCTTGCTAATCCTGGTTACAAAAAGATGTTACACAAATGCACATTTTTTTGCCTTAATGTTCAGGACACTGTTTTTAGTGATTTTTTTGTTGTTGTTTAACCCTGGAAATTTTATAATAAGAGGCTATAAAAAGTCTTTGAAGGCATTATGTTCCTGTGTGTTGGCTCAGGGTGAATCTTTCCTTATGGGACTGTATTATAATGTGGTGGTAATAATTGCCCTTGCAGAACACAGTAAATATATCCCTCTGTGGTTGAGTTACTCTTTCCTTCTTTGAGTGTACAATGGTACAATGCTCTTTTCTACAATGGCATGAAAGATAAACCATGCAAAAAGAGTTGTTATTTTTTTAATGTCTTCTATCTCTATAATCTTGGATCTTCATAAAATTGTGAATGTAAATCTAAAGCTTTGCTAAAAAAGCCTGTTAAGATACCTGTGCCGTTGCAAGATTTTTCTTTTTTTAAAAAAAAACAACCAACTTTTTGCTTCTAGTTCAGGACTGTCACTTTGCTTACAATAGAGACAGGCTGTCAAAGACTGCTGATTTCAACCCAAGAAAAAAGGATTGGCCAAGACTTCCTGCAACTTCAGCTTCAGAGATCTGCTATTACATCAGCCGTAGCTCTCATGCTTTTCCTAGTAGCCTCTCTCCGCTTGTTCCTTTTTGTGTTTTCCTGTTTTGTTTAATGGGTGACTGGAACTGTCACTGGTTACCAATGCCTTCTATAAGGGCACACATGATTCTCTGTGTCCATGGAAAATGCCTCAAATAATACATCCTGATTTTGTCTTCATTCTTGTCACGGCTGCATTGCTCATAGTTGTTCAGTGATCAGCCCTTAAGCATACCATCATCTGACTGGGGGTTAGGCAGCTGAACAACTGAAATTGCATCACATGCAGTGGGAGTATTGTGTGCTGTACTTGCTCTCAGATAAATGCTGGTGCAAGAGAGGAAGAACATTCTAGTTTCCTGGTAAATCTGTGCCTCATAGCCAAGACAGGTCCTTTTCTTCAGTCATTTTCCATTAGTGATTTCCTACATTTACTGCAGAAAGATTTGCAATTAGGTCCTCAAGTAAATAGTCCTACAGTCCACACTCTTTTTTCCATTACTCCTGACCTCAGATCATTCCAATTTTTCTCTGCAGTGCCTTGTTTTTGTTTTGTATTGGCAATGTTTCTTTGCTTCGTGTCATCATACCACTCATTTTTATGCCATGATCATGAAAGAAAATTTAAAAATAATTGGACCCAGAACTGATCCTTGAGTACCTACGCTGAGCTCCCTCTGGTGTCAAATTGCCCCTTTCTGCACTGTCAACTATCCAACACTCCATTTCCATTTTTCTTTTAGCAATACCCATCTAACAGTTCCTCTTTTACCTCTTTCTTCTCTAGCATTATTTATTAATTTCCCACATAGCCCCGTATCAGCTATTTTACTGAAGTCCAGACAGAGGACATCTAAGGATTTTCTTTTAAAGCCAGCTCTCTTTAAAAAAGAATGCTGTCAAATTTACTCTGGACTTATCTGCCTTTGAATCCATTTTGTATTTATTTCTGTCTGTCTACCAGCGTCATCTGTTTGAAAGCATTGTGTTCCACTGAGGTCCAAATAATGCAGTAACTGTCTGGATCACATTTTCTGTCCCCACTTCTTCATAAACACAAGCTAAATAATTGCTGCCACCTACTCATATGACAACTTGAGACATTTATTAAAAGTATTTTCATGTGAATGCGTATTCTAAATCTTTGAGAATACCAGCTTGGAAATTGGCAAGTACCCTATAGTTCGTGAGGCCCCCTGACTTTTATTTCTACCTCCTCTGCTGTCATTACCATCTCACACTTGCATTCCCAATATCCAGCTTTTCTTTCACCCCAGGTCAAAATCATTGGCCTTTCTGAGGCCTGATGAAGCATTAATTTAGTTTTGGACCTATTTGTCTTGGTTTTCACCCTTGACACAAATCAGGGAAAATGCTAACCTTTGAGACTTTCGAGGCTGTTCCAAAGGATCCACCCCACTGAGCATTCTCTCATAATCTGATAGCTCCTAGAGCATTTCAGGGATTTCCTTTGTAACTGAACACCCAGATTAAAATCTTTGCCCCAAGAATAATTTCCAATTATTCTAGACAACACAACCTTAGCTTTTAGTCAAAGTCTCTCAGATGCTCAGTGCATATATATGTATATACATATATAAATAAAATTAACTTATTGATTCCTGTAAGTCTCAGCCTGAGATCCTTTTTTTTTTATCACCTGTTATCACTGGAATTTAAATAGTAGGCAATAGTAGGCAAACATGCCTAACCTAGCTTTTCTTTCAGTGGCTGCTGTCTTGAGCTAGGTTCTTAGCTGTTAGCACACCTAAGCACTTCTGCTCATCCTGCTCTTGGCCGCTTCCTCTGAGCTCTGACTCAAACTTTCCTCCATGTCATTTTCCATTGTATTCTAATGCTGAGGTTTCTGTGGTTTCTTGTGCTTTCTTAGTGTTTAATTTCTGTCTTGAAAGTTCTCTCTGGTCTGAAATTGATGTGTGGAGCAGAAGAGCATCTTCCTGCATTGCTAAAAGGACTGAGCTGGGGGATTGGCTTATAATAGCAGGATTTTAGCTCATCAGGATCAAACTTTGCCTTTACAAACCCTGCTCTAGTTTTATAAGTTTATATTCCCATTAAAATAAGCATCTCAAAGTAAGATAAACCACCAGAATCATCATTGGCTTGGCCTCCTTTGCATTAGCTCTTCAGCACCATTAGTACTGTGAAGGTTTCACCCTTGTGTCACCAGTTTTGTTGCACAGACTTCTTCCTAGCTTCTGTGATATACATTCACTTCCCTTGTTCATCTCAGCAAAAGAAACTGGATTGTTTTATTGGCCTCAGTAACCTGGAGTTCAGGTACCTCAAAGAAACATCATATTTAGCACTTCTGTGTGTTGGTATGCTAAGTGATACAAGATCTCTGTTGATGCACTGGCACATCATTTGACATGGCAATATGATCAGTTGTATACATGTGTCTAAAGTAACAATATTATAGGAAAAAAATACAAGGCTACAGAGCATGGAGTGTTAAGTGCAAAATGGTACCTTGTGGATCTGGGGAATCCCACAGTAGAGACACAGCATAACAATGCAGATAAGATCTCCACCAAAATGACTGAATTTCTTCTGTACTGTGATGGACTGATAGTTGCAAAAAAGACCAGGCCTTAGATGGTTAAATATACATACATAACGTGTAAAAGCCTCATATTTGCCAACTAAAAATCATGATATGTAGGCATTACCCGGAAGCAAACATTGCTTTTGGATCTGACCAATTACTACCAGATTTGAAGTTGAGTTTGGGGTTGTATTGAGTATGAAGTGAGTATGAACTCACCATCTCCTGTAAGATTTGCAATAAGATCCTTTGGATTTTCCTTTAGAAGAGCACTGACCACTTATCACTAGCAAAGATAAACATCTGAACTACAGTTCAAGGATTTTTTTTTTTTTTAAATCAAAACCCTGTAATGACTGCTCACTTGATAAATTTCCTATTTAATTCTGAATTCAGTGTTAACTGAAAGCGTCTACATGTTTTCATTTTGGTTCAGATGAAGCCATTTTTTTTTCATTTACAGGTAGAGGGGGAAAAGAAAGAAACGTGGCTTTTACACTGTAAATGTTATTTTCAATTTGGGGCCAAGCCTGCATCTCTATTGATGTGACTCGTTAGCAGGACTCCTTTCACAAGTCAGGATTACTCACTCAAGTAAATGAAGTAAAATTAAGCCATTATGTTTTAAGGCTAAATGAGAAAACCTGTGAATTAGACACTTACAATAGAACCATTAACAATTTTTAATTACAGTACAGCTACCAGCCACAGCAGTAGTATGTGGTAATACATACTCATTTTTTTGCCTGCTGTTTCAGTGTGACATCATTATGGAAGGAATATTTAAGTCCTATTTTTAGATTTAAAATTTTGCAGACAGAGAACAACCAAAGCTGGAGGATCTGTATGAACAAATCTCATGTTATTTCAGGTGGTTTGAACTGAAAAGAAAACACAATAAAAAATAATTATGTCCTGTGGTCAGAGGGGTGCTTCACAGGGCCCAGAGGGACTCAAGGTCAAATGCTATCTGGTATGCATCTGCCACATGGCCTTGGAGCCAGAGAACAGTCTCTAGAGTCTTTTTTTTTTAACATTATAGACTTAGCCATTCCGATTAGGTGCCAAAAAAGGATTTGGAGGCATATTGTGGACCTCTAAGAATGAGAAAGTTATGACAAATTCAGTGTATACTGTCCAAGACTGCCAGATCTCTTTCTCTGTGCAGCCTACTCAGAAAACTGAGAACACTGTTTGGGGACCACAGATGACCAAATTAAGTACTGCTCCTAACTCTCCGTTTACAGCCAAGTCTTACAGATTGTGGATAATACATACTGTGAATAACTCGTTCCTTAGTAGGCTCTTAAGTCCTCTTTGTGCACTGTCATAGGCAGTTTTAATATTCCTTAAAGTGTCTGTCTGTCTGTCTGTCTTGGATGACTGTTTTATTAAGAACATATTGTAATCTCTGTACAGAAGGAAACTAATGAAAAATACTCTCAGAAAACTACATTCATCACCATGAGGATGCTCAAGAATTCAGATCATGAATTTTCTGATGAAACGTTATTTTGCCAAAAAATGGTCACTTAGTAAAACTAAAATTTTCTGCAGAATTATACTCATTTTCATGAAATACCTGCTGCGTGAAAGCTTTCAAGGTGCAGAGACACAGAGAAAGACTCAGCCCTCCTATTGTGATGCAGTTGGTGGCACTTAACTGAGATAAGAAAGACTGACAGATCAGGGGCATAAGTTGGTTTAGTTATCAACTCTATAGAGTTGTAAGCTCTAGTAAAAGATGTATTACCTTCATTGGCAGGATGTTGGCTAGGAGGTGCTTGCTCTTGCATGCTTCTCTTTCAGAATCCTGCCGTTTGAATATTGTGTTAATGATCTTGTAGGTTGCTCAGAAAATAAATCCACTTCCATGAGATCTTAAGTAAAACACTTGGTTTGTTCATGTTGCTAAAAATCACCTATTTTAGCTCCTTGTCTGATACAGAAGTTGTTTCCTGTTTTCCATTCTCTCATATGATTTTTCTCTAATAGATTGTGTGGTTTTTGAATCCCAGATGATGTAAATTATTTTCCATTTATAATGAAATGAGAATATTCTTGCTTTAGCATTATGGACTGCTAATAAAAAGGAATACAGTGAGATATCCTTTTAAGGTTTTACTCAAAAGATGAGAGAGACTTTGCTGTCACAAGACAGAAAGCTGCTGGATTTTTTAAAATAAATTGCAATTATGTGTGCAAAAAGTGAAAAAAACTACCACTGCCTTGTATGAATTAAGGTTATCAAGTTTATGAATATCTTCTGAATATACATGGTCATTTTTCCTGTGGAGCTGCCTTGATATGATTAGCCTTGACAGTGTTCTGCTGAGGAATAAAGAAGAGAACTGAGAAAATACAGGATGCCTAAGAATCTGTACAGCATTTAGAACACACTATGGAAAATCCTTCATGTATTGGACTTTTAAAAATGCACCTTGAATCGGTGTTCATTTTTTTTAAATAAATTTTTTCTTCTTCTAAAGCAGGCAAATTAAAAAAAAACTTGAAAAAATCACATAGCTCCAGATAAAGCCTTAATGAAACCTCTCTATTTGCAAATTTCTAGATCAATAGCACTTATAGCTCTGTTTCCTAATTCCTTATTACCTGGCCATCAAAATATGCTTCTGGATCTGTTCAGATCCATAGAATTCCATCTACAGCACACTTCATGATCTGTCTTTTTGGCTAGGTGAATGGCTAAATAGCAAACAGAATGCTTGATATATAAGGCTAGAAGGAACTGTGTGTTCATCGTTCATGGTAGGTAAACCACATTCATATTATAGAATCTGAATTGTTCTGGGATATTCAATGTTCAGGTTGTCCCAAGCATCTCTTATCTTTCCCACCGTGTTTTGGTCTTGTAATGGGGGAAGGTTGTACAATCACATGGAGCTAGTATTCTTCTTGTTACTTAGAAATATGTGACATTTTTGAAATAACAGAATTGTAAATTTAAAGATACTTCCACACAAATGCTATCTGAACAAGCAGTACTTCTTCAGCAACAGATTGGACTTGTACAAGTGCTATGTTAGGTTTAGGAGTCACTTTCCAATAAGATTAAAACCCTCTGATCGTTAAACAGACTCCTAAATTCTGTATAATGGTAACAAACAGGATACTAACCGACCGTGGTGGGTTGACCTTGGCTGGACACCAGGTGCCCAGCAAGCCACTCTATCACTCCCCTCCTCAGCTGGACAGGGGAGAGAAAATACAACAAAAGGCTTGTGGGTTAAGATAAGGGCAGAGAGAGAGATCATCCACCAATTACCGTCATGGGCAAAACAGACTCGACTTGGGGAAATTAGCTGAATTTGTTACCAATCAAATCAGAGTAAAGTAATAAATAAATAAAACCAGAATTCTCTACCTCCTTCCTGCAGTGGCACAGGGGGACAGGGAATGGGGGTTGCAGTCAGTTCATCAGACATTGTCTCTGCCGCTCCTTCCTCCTCAGGGGGAGGACTCCTCACGCTCTTCCCCTGCTCCAGTGTGGGCTCCCTCCCACAGGAGACAGTCCTCCATGAACTTCTGCAATGTGAGTCTTTCCCATGGGCTACAGTTCTTCACAAACTGCTCCAGCATGGGTCCCTTTCATGGAGTGCAGACCTTCAGGAGCAGACTGCTCCAGCATGGGCCCCCCACGGGGTCACAAGTCCTGACAGCAAACCTGCTCCAGCGTGGGCTCCTCTCTCTACAGGTCCAGAGGTCCTGCCAGGAGCCTGCTCCAGCATGGACTTCCCACGGGGTCACAGCCTACTTCAGGCATCCACCTGCTCTGGCGTGGGGTCCTCCATGGGCTGCAGGTGGATATCTCCTCCACCATTAACCTCCATGGGCTGCAGGGGGACGGTCTGCCTCACCATGGTCTTCACCACAGGCTGCAGGGGAATTTCTGTTCCAGTGCCTGGAGCACCTCCTCCCCCTCCTTCCTCGATGACTTTGGTGTCTGCAGAGTTGTTCCTCTCACATATTCTCACTCCTCTCTCCGGCTGCAGTTGCTGTTGTGCAGGTTTTTCTTGCCCTTCTTAAATATGTTATCACAGAAGTGCTACCACCGTCGCTGATGGGCTCAGACTTGGCCAGCGGTGAGTCCATCTTGGAACCAGTGGCACTGACTCTATCAGACATGGGGGAAGCTTCTAGCAGCTTCTCACAGAAGCCACCTCTGTAGCCCACCTGCTATCAAAACCTTGCCACGCAAACCCAATCCACCAACATTAGGTATGCCTCATCCCTAATCACCTATTTAAAGACAGTGACTAATACCATATCAAGAAAGAGTTTAACCTTTGATTTTTTATTTGATTTCTCTTTTGTCTCTATTGAAATATCTCAGTACAATGCCAGTGAATTACAGTCTTTACACTTCCCCTTTAGAGAAGCCAGTCTAGGATGTTGCTGATTGTGTTGCAGTATTGCCCTGTGTATACGTTACCACATTTTTAGAGGAAATAGATGTGGGATAGAATCTGATTATTTCTCACATTGGTATGTAGTGCTGTAGAATAGATTCAGTCATGCACTGACAAAAAATGAGTGCATGTAAGCATGCACCTTCTTCCTCCTATTTCATTATCATTCCATTTTTATACTAGAATTTCATTTTATGCGGGTGATTCTGTTTTGCATTTCTTCTAATCATTTAGTCTTGCCACACAACCCCTTTCTCATTTGTCTGCAGTCAAAAGAGGAGGTAAGAAAATGACAAAACATCTTCAGAACTTTGCCTTTTCATTTGTTCCATACTGTATGTTATACATGTTTCATTACTGAGGTACTGTATTGGCAGATTTGTAACTTCTTTTGTTTGCCAATGTAAAGCACGAGGTGATCTATTTTCTGGATAGATAGTACTCCTGAATGGAATGCAATCTAAAAAGCAGGTGTGTGACTTTGGAGCAGTTTTCTGTTATGTTTTTAAAACACTGGCCAAGCACAGCTGTTCTGCATCCCCCTTTTTGATTCCATGATATAACTGAGTGACCCTGAGCTAATTAGTTAACCTTTGTGTGCCTTTGTTTCTCTCTGAAATGAAACTGAAGCTGTTTCCTAATTTCCAGATAAATTATAATGCTCACATCTACATCAATATTTGTCCAACTTTCCAAGATCTTTAGAAAGAAGTTGCCTGTGTTATTACTATTTTATTACTGTACCTTTTTAATTATGTAACTGTACTACTTTTACCCTTTGAAAGATGGATTTTACTTTGAGATTTCATAATTGTCTCTTATGACACCTCTGCTCTGAGAATTAACATCTTGAAAAAAGAAGGAATTTTACTCTTTTTTTAAAATGAAGATTATTTAAAAGATTTTGGGTGTTGCATGTAAAAAGGTGAATCATTTTGAAACATACCTAAATTTGAATATGATGTTTGTTTGAAAGAAAGAAACTGCACTGGGGTAAAACGTGAAGGAATCTACAGTTTGAGCTGTTCTTAGTGACTTCTAATTTGGTATATGATTTCCATTAGTTTTTAATTAGTTCTGTGCCCATTTTTTTCCAAAGGACCCCTTGGTTCATTCAGTACAGAAGACGAGACTGCTTTCGGGTTCAGTCAAGACTGAGGAGCAATGGAGGCTGTTGCCTCTGAGTAGTCTTTTATTGTGTCACCACTCCTTCTTTTGTTCTGTTAGTGATTCTGGCTTTTCATGTCCCACTCTTCTGTTTCTTTTTTTAAGGACTGCTGGGACATTCTTCCATCCCAATTATCAGCCCATCGTTCTCTGTTCTTTCAGACATCTCATAGAGACATCCTTAAGGATGCCCCAAAGAAGTGAATTTATAAAGAAAAAAAGGATTAAAAAAAAAAAAAGAAAACATGAACTTGGTTGCTCCTCTGCTTTTCTTGCTTTCTCTTCCCAGCATTAAAGGCTGATTCCTGGTCTAATGGGGAAGCAGCAATGTATCACTGATTTCAGGGGCAATGAACCAATTGATCAATGCTGAATGTCTGACCCACTCTCTTTTAAAAATGTTAACCATAGCACATCAAGAATATTAACTTATTAATGAACAATAGAAGAATATGAGAGGAAATCATGGTTCTGGTAAACTTAAGAGCAGTGGATGTTGTATACCTTGACTTCAGTGAGGCGTTAGACACTGCCTTCCAAAAGATGCTCACAGAGAAGCTGAAGTATGGGCTAGATGAGCAGGCAGTGAGGGGGACTGAAAACTGAGTGAACAGCTGAGCCCAGAGGGTTGTGATCAGTGGCACAAAGTCTAGTTGGAGGCCAGCAGCAAGTGAGGTACCCCAGGGGTCAATACTGGATCCAATACCCTCCTTTCAGGTATTTATATACCTTCCTTGACCTGCTGGCAACACTCTTCCTAATTCAGCCCAAGATACTGTTAGGCTTTTCTGCTGCAAGGGCACATTACTGGCTCATGTTGAACCTGGAGAGGAACAACCCCCTGCACCAATAGATGCTGGGGGCCACCCAGCTGGAAAGCAGCTTGGCAGAAAAAGACCTGGGGGTCCTGGTGGACACTGAGTTGAACATGAGCCAGCAAAGTATCCTTGCAGCAAAAAAGGCTAGTGTATTGTTGGGCTGCATTAGGCAAAGCACTGCCAGCAGGTCAAGGGAGGTGATTCTTCCCCTCTACTCAGCACTGGATGAGGCCACAACTGAAATGTTGCATCCATCTCTGAGCACCCTAGTACAAGAGAGACATGGACTTACTGGAGAAAGTCCAGCACTATGATGTTTAAGTCACTGGCACACATCTCACATGAGCAGAGGTTGAGAGAGCTGGGACTATTCAGCCTGGAGAAGATTCAGGCAGATCTTATCCATGTGTATGAATACACGAATTGGAGAGGAANGCTTGTGGGGGGATCTTATCAGTGTATATAAATACCTGAAGGGAGGGTGCAAAAAGGACGAGCCCAGGCTCTTCCCAGTGGTGCCCAGTGATGGGACCAATAGGCACAGACTGAAATACAGGATGTTCCCTCTAAGCATCAAGAAACACCTTTTCACTGTGAAGGTGGCTGAGCCCTAGCACAGGTTGCCCAGGGAGGTTGTGGAGTCTCCCACATTCAAAGCTGGAATCTCCCCAGACATTCAAAAGCTGCCTGACATGGTCCTGGGCAACCGGCTCTAGGTGGCCCTGCTTGAGCAGGGAGCTTGGGAAACGCCAGAGGTCCCTTCCAACCTCAACTCCGATCAACTTTGCTTAAGCATTTAGGTGCAAAATAACATGCAGATTCACAGTACCTTGGAAAACATCATATCTATGACTTAGGGCAAATTTTCAGCATAGTATAGGAGATTTTTAGTATTTTCATTAGCGTGCATGAAAAAATGCTGTTATATCTTAAAATGTCACAGAATAAGTTTACCTCTAAATACGCTGTGACAAATATAATTAAAAAAGGGGTTTTTATCTGGCCATATCCATCTGACCAGATGGATGTCAGAATTAGATGTATTCTTGTGTGTAAAATGAGACTGCCCCCATATAAACATTTTTGTGGAGAAAGTGATAATAGAAACGTGGAAATAATTGAAAACTGAAATACAAATGCAATATACCTTACTGGTATTATTGGAACTTCATGCTCTTTAACTCAAAAAGAAGCTTTAGAAAATATTATGCTGAACTGTGACAAGACTGAAGTTATTAAAAAGGACCACAGTAGAAATACTTCTGCATTAAGAATTGAATATTTTTGTGGAAAATATGGAATGAGAATCTCTAATGATAAGAATAGAGTGGACATGCAAAAGGACATTTGGACGCCCCTGATATCTGAGCACAGTTGTGCAGAACTCTGTGGTTAATTCAAGCAGCACTGTTCTTATATTATTACTAAAGGAGAGCACTAAAAAAAATTCTAACATTGCAGATAACACAATTTATTCCTAAAGTACTCTTTGATGTATAATTAGGTAGATACCGTTGTATTTTTTGTCTTTGAAGGTTCTTAAGATATGTTATCTTGCACTTCAGCTGACTTTATAATGTTTTATTGTAGCAAATGAAATTATATAGTGTAGAAAGATTCTTACTGTGCTAAAAAGGTGGACTAAAACTAGTCTCCTGTGCTATCCACAGTTTTCAGTGGCATCCTTCCTATAAAAAAAAGTGAGAAATATAGGAATAAGTTGTTAACGTACTCAAGAGAAGTAAAATGAACAGGTTTGGAAACAAATCTTGCATCTGTTTTAAGAGGAACAGTAGAAGCACAATTTACCTCCATAAAGGATATCCACAGTCACTTGGAATGTCACTTTAGAGGATTCTTTCTGTTCTTGTGGGCTTTGATTTCCCTGAGCCTGCCTGTGCCATAGCAGTTTGTCTGCTAGCAAAGTGTGTCCAGTAAACCAGTTGCTTCTCACAAGTTACACTTGCATTGATAAGTCATAATTGTCCAGACCTGGCTCGATGAGGTGCTGGAAATTAGAAATGACAATCTGATCCAGTCTCCCCTCTTACTTTCTGATTTTACAGTAGGATTGAGAGATTATTCTCTGTGATGAATGCACTTCTATGCACCTCCTAACAATTTTGCTTACCTCTGCTGAATTTATACACTAGATGAGGGTGGGCTAAGCAATTCACTAGTCCTTTCCCACCCATGTCACCACTTGGTGTGGCCTCTATATTTCCTAGTCACATGGCAGGGTACTGACTGCCTGACTGTGCTGCCTACTCCATATTTTCTTAAGAGGAAGAGTACGTGCAATGGAATTTAAGGTTCAAATATATACTATTCCTACTGCTGTGTGTTAATGCTAGAAGAAAAGAAGGTGAGAGAAAGTCAACCTATCCTTGTGTGGTGAGGTTTGGACTGCTCCCATAGTGCAGGCTTGGGCCATGGGATTATCTTGATCATACTGTTCATTTTGGAGGTTTTGTTGATCTTTTAGACACCCTGCCATCTGGTAGAACTAGAACTTCATTTGTTGCCTGTTGAGAAGTCGCTTTCAAGTGAGGAGAATAGATTTGATGCGCTCACAGCAGCATGTGTTTCTGAGGGCACATGCTGCTCTGCTCTGTGCCAGCTGGAACTTCCAAAGTGTTAAAGGCTTTGTGTTGAAGTACATGGCAATTGTACATAAGTCAAGAAAGGGCAAAGACAGAAACAAATGTAGCTGAGGTCCTCTTTTGCCAGAATGGGCTAGTGTTTCTTAGCTAAGCAGATAGAGTAAAAATCATTACTCACTTATCTGTGCTAAAACTGGGGAAAGATCCGGGGAGCAGTTCCAGTTCTAAACAAACAGTTCTGCCTGTATACCTTTGACAAAAAGAGACTGTACTCTGATTTCAAACTCTTCAAAGCACTTCCCTATGCCTACCAGCACAATTTCCTTCTTGAAAGAGCACTACTTCATCACCTTCAAGAGTGGATCATCCTCTCAGTAGTGGTAAAGTCATGTGGTGAGAGATAGATAGTGTTGCTGATTTCAGCAGAAGGTGCCAGGCTCTGAGTTTTTAAAAAAATTAATAATTTTGTCTATTTTTATGTATTAACATAGACTTAGGAAAGTAACTTTATGGGACAGTGTTTAAAAAAAAGTCTTTGGTCCTTTGTTTCCTAATGTTGTTATGTTTGAAGAAAGTTAGTTTAAAATAACCCCTGAAGAAATCAAGTGCAGATATTAAAAACAGAGAGACACAAGCAACCTAGCATTGGTTTGCTCTTTTGTACAGCTTGCTCATTTTTATTGTATCTTGGTATAAATCCTTGTCATTAAGTGCTCATGTACCTTACAGGCAGCATTTGATGTTTCCTTCTGAATGGATTGGATCAGTTCCAGTAGCAGATACTGTAATATTTATAATTGACTTTGACAGTGGATTATGTGGAACTGACTGTCCTAAGGCATGAAAGTAAATTACATCAGCCTCAGGTTCTCAGCCATTGTGGCTTTTGCTACTTTGATATTGGTACTATAGATTCCTTCGCTTGCTTGGTTTGACATTTACCTGCTTGTTTGCCACCTTTTCCCCTTTCTTTCTTTTACACTCCTACCCACGTGCTGACTTCTTCCTTGAGTTTTAGAATTCAGTGGCACCTCAGGGAAAGGCACAAATGACTGACTACAGGGGAAAAAAAAAAAAAGAGGAAGAGAGGTCCCCTTGTGTTTGCAGCCAGTGCAGTCATGGTGTTGCAGGTGAGAACTAGAAAGTGAAACTGTAGGAAAACAGGTGATTCTTCTTTATTGTTTTTTTCTGTCTCACTACTGAAAGACCTAATAGCAGTTCCCATTTTCCTCTGTGGCATAGCACAACTCAACTGCACTTGGTTGAAGGACTCAGGAGGGACTCTTTATCCAGACCTCTGTGCTTTTCCTTCTCTTTAATTCAGGATCAGGGCTTCTCCATTCCTTGGGCCCCATGGGAGACTCACTTCTTTCACACTTGACAAGTATGCCCCTCCTGTGTCTCCTCATGTTCTCATTCAAGAATATAAAGATGGAGTGGCTACATCCCTTCATTAAATTCCTTCCAGCTTCCTCAGAAATCCTTTGAATGACTTTTTTTTTTGAGAGCTGTGATCATATTGATCCATTGTCACCTACTGTTGTTGAACATACTCCTTTGCATGAGCGTACCTGTGTTGTCATGCTGGTCATGATTACATCAGTTGCTAAACAGATTGAGAAAGGGTAGCAGCTGTCTTCAAAGGCCTTCAAGTATGTTAATATACACCCTAATCCAGGCTCCAGTTGTGTTAGTGATGCAGGAAAATTCAAATTGAAAATCAAAGTTACAAGTCAAATGACAGAGGAAGAGGAGACAGTAAAGTTTTGCTTATGTTTACGTGAAGCCAACTGCTAGTCCCAGTTGTGCTGGAGCTGTAGTACACATAACTGTCTTTACAAGTGTCCTGGTTTTGAAGATCTTCATAGTTGTGAAGTGAAGGAACCCTCCAATTTCTGTAAAAAACTGTTCTGTAGTTAGGCCTGCTTGATCAGTTGCTAGGGTTGTATCAGTCCTCCGGTCATTTTTAGACCGATAGTCCTGGAACACCTCACACCTGTCTTTCAGGAAGGAGTCTGATGGTCAGTTACTCAGAACCGCATCTGCACCAGCATGTACTAGAGGGAGAATAGCTGTCTTTTCAGATGTTGTCTTTTCAGACCTGGGACTCCTGCTATCAGAGTCCTCAAGTGCCATGAACTGTGAAGGAGCCACCAGCCACCAGCCTTGTCTTTACATGTAAACACAAGGAGTTGCAATGTGTGTGAAGTGCCCTGGCAGAGAGTGCTACACGAAACTGATGTTTTGTTTGCCCAAGATTCATTTGCAGCTGCAGCAGAGGCCACAGAGACCACAGTTTAACTGGTAATGACTGAAGCAAAACCCCCAGGTGTCTACTTTGTTTGACAGGCATTCAACAAACACAAGTTAGAAGAGGCTCAGTGCAGTGATGACTAGATGAAACATAATGGATTATGATGTACCTGAAGCGAATGGGATGATCTGATGGTGTCCTTTGATTTAAACTTTTATAAAGCCATGAAATATCTCAGTGCTATTCCCTGCTGGGATAAGTGTCTGCTTTTTGCGTTTCACTTAATGTAGTGAAAATAGGAAAAGCATAGAAGCTCTATGGTGAATCAGATTTTTTTTTTTTTAATAAATTCAGTTTTATTAAGCTAATGGATTGAAACTGTAGATATACTGTCCCTATGTAAGTACAGTGGGACCTTTCTCAATTTTCTCTGCAAATTTTCCAAGGTTAGTATCAATTGCTGAGAATAACTAACACTGTACATCAGCAACAGTTTCAATAGCCGCAAAACTAGAAGTGTTGGAGGATCAGCCTTTATCACAGCACTGAGCATGTTGCTTTATTTTGGAACCTGTGCCAGCACTTGAATCACAACAGCTCAGAATGACCTTTCTCCATAACCACCAATTTACATGACCTATACTGATACCCCACTGGAAAA
>VZTL01005359.1:0-20117 GCA_013400535.1 Scopus umbretta
CCCCCCCCCGAAACAGAGTCATCTTGATTTTAAAAATTTGTATTCTTGGGATCATTGAATGAACAGATTGATCGTGGAGTTCTGCTGGTAATCAAAACCTAACTAGCTTTTTGGCAGTGGTGTTTACTGCAGAGTAACATGACTTATTTACTTGGCCTGGCTCACTAATTTGATAACATTTAAAGCTAAAACACTGTAATAAGTCCCGTTGGTAGAGAGCAGTGGTAGCGGAAGAGTTTCAGAATAGCATCGTAGCATCCGCTCCCTGCGTTCCTGTGCACGGCTGGGTGCTTTGGGATTTAAACCGCTGTGATGCTTTGCACACAACGCAGAAGGATCACAGGCTCTGGTAGTGCCTGATGGAAAGTAAGATTTCCCTGGAAAAGAGGGCAGAGTTGACATGCGGCATGTGACAGTTTATAAGAACGATGAGGCAGAGGCAGGCGGGTGTATCTCAAACATCGGAAAATACCTTCAGAGTGATCTCGAGTCTTCAGACCAATCCTGCAAAATTCAGGTCCCCTTTGGCTCAAGGGCACTCGGAATGTCGTAGGATCAGAGTTTATACATCCATAATTCTGTCTGAGGGCAGTGGGAGTTTTACTTGTAAGGGTTGTACCCTTTGGTGGAAGTTATTTATACATGCGTGTATGTGTGTATATCTTTACGCAGCCTTAGATACTCACAGTATAGGTTTCAACCCGTCAGAACATATGTGATCCAGAAAGTCTATGATTGACTAGTAGATAGTGTGAATGCCAATCTTACTTCGTCATAAATTGGTAAACACTAATGTAAAACATAGCAAGAATATTTCCTCCCCAGCCGCAGGCGAGTAGCACGTACACAAAAGGCTACTGAACGTTGAGTGAGCTCCCCAAGATCCTGCGAATTCCAGCATCCTGATGCAGTCCCTAAATAGCGCAGATGGCATTTTTCTCTCTGATGATTAATTCAATATCTTACCGAAAAAAACAAAAACATGCTTTTGATATGAGAGATCAAAACACCAAGTGAAGCTCCTAAGATTGCAAGGACCTAAAAAAAAATTAATTTATTTTTTCCTCCTTGTACTTCTTGAAGACACCAGCCTGAGTAGAAGATAAGGATTAAAACAGATGTGCTTAGTGCTAGTTCATCTGCTTAAATCTAGCAGTCTCTGAGATCAGTGATTAAAAAGCCATCTCTAACTTTGATGAAATCCACTGCAATGGTAATACTGTGTCTCTGATCGCTTTCTTATGGGCCTCATGTCTGCCTAAACCGGACATAGAAAACATTTCACTGGAGATGATACATGGATTATATGGGTCAATTATACACTTAATCTGCCTTCTAGGGATTAAATGTGCATAGATTGACCCTGCGTATTTGGCTTGTCCTTGGCAGTTATCAGATCAGGAAGGTTGCCTTTACCAAAAAGTCTGGTAAGAACTTAATCACGCAGTGATACAGCCCGCTGAGGTGGCAGTAGTCACAGTGCTTTTTGCAGAAGGCGGTTTTACCACTTCACTGTCACTGTGTATGTTCGGCTTCCTCGAAGGTCTGTGTCACAGCCGGGATACCAGACGGAGTATTTTCTCCTGAAATGAGAACGCGAACCCATTCATCTCTGCAAGACGGAGGCATTTTTTTTTGTCTTGACGGCAGGGTGGGATCGGCGGGCTCCAGGCCGGCATAGCAGGGAGGGCGATGGGGGAGGCCGGGGGTTTGCTCTGCCCTGCGCCACCCTCGGTGCAGAGGGACAGTCGCTCCAGGTCCTCTCCCAGCAGCGAAGGAGAAGCTGTGGCTCGGCTCAACTATTAGGAGAGCCAGCATCTCCTTCCACCGCCCTCAGGGAGGCACCAGCCCTTGGCTGGGGCTCTAGCGCCAGGTCCCGTCCCTCAGGCTCAGCTCAGTTGGGTTTTTAGGAAGCCCCAGCGATATGCCAAGGCTGCTGCTGCAGCTGGTGGGTGTTTGGTGCCTTTCCCCAGCCCAGAGCCCAGCAGGAGTGCCGGGCCTGAGGACGCGGCTCAGGACCGTCCTCATATTTCCCAAGGTGGTCGCCCTCGCTGGTAACTGACGTCTGAATACCAGAGATACTGAGCAACAAGGATGCAGGGCACTGTGCGAGTCTCAGACTTCAGCAAAATCCTTGTACAAATTTTCAGGAACGTGACTGAGCACTTCTCACTGGTTTACTGGAGGATCCACAGGCAGCTCAGCATATGTTTCAGTACCTACTGGTCTGGAGCCTGATACCACACCTGAGTATACGGAAAAAATTACAAAACACAGGCTGGCAGCTGTATCGGTTAATTCAGCAAGTCCTCTGCAGACGCTTAGGCATTAGCTTATTCTTAAAAATTGAAGCTTTTGACTTCAGCAGGGTTACCCACTCGAATTTTGGCAGCTCCTTCAAGGCGTGCTTGCAGGATCATGGCATTTCTTGCTAGAGTGTAAGCCTAGCACGGCACAATCAAATGCCAAGAGAGAGCCCTTTTCACCCTCCCTTCTCCTTCCCCTCCTCAAACCCAAAAGCCTGGTCGTGAGTCAGTGGAGCTACTCACTGTGAGTTAGAATTACTCACAGGAGGACGGGTTGCAGGATCAGGGGAAGAACGGATATCAGACTGTGCGCCGGGCTCCCATCTAATATCTGCTTGCAGCCGCACTCACCGCTTTCTCTTAGACAGACAACAACCTGTTTCCCTCCTACGCAGCTAGACTGCTCATTAGGGCACTAACTCTCTCCCACTCCCATCCTGATATGGCCTCCACTGAGCTATTTCTTCTGCGTTGTTTTTTGCTTCCCCCCCTCCTCTCCCTCCCCTTCCCGAGTGAGTTGTGAAATGAAGACAATTAGGCAGATTGGTCTTGAGGAAGTGCAGCTTGCTTTTTTATTCCCCGTGCATCTTTGGAGGAGCCGGAGCAGCGCAGCTTTCGCTGCAGAGCCTGCCGCAGCCCTTGGCTGACTCGGCGGGACTCGGACGCGGACTTGGAGTTGGTCCCACCGCAGGGACCTTTGCTAGTTAAAAAAATAAAATGGTAACGGCAATTATCCGTGTATCTTCTAGGAAGGGAAGAATTCTCTCCATCCTGAGGGGGCACAGCGTGCACTGTCCTTCCACAGCCTCTTTTTCTTCCCACGTGCCTGCTTGGAGCCGTGCAGGAGCGGGAAGAGGAGCTTAGCACGGCCATCGCTCTTCGGAACCATCCCTCATCCTTTTTCACTCCCATACGTGAGCTCCACGCAGCAGCAAACATGCACTCGCGCGAGGCCTCCCGCCTCTCCTGCGTTCCCCTTAGCAAGGTTTCTTTCCTGAAGTGCTCATTTAAGTAGGCTCCATTTAATTTATTTTAGGGAGAGTCTTAATAAAATAAGTCCTAGATCTGTCACTGGATTTTACATGCTCGTAAGGGGTTTTTTCCCCCTCCTAAATGTCTTTATCAGAACAGCTTTTCATGTTCCAGTAGACATTTGGTTGAAGACAGTTAATTTGATTTCTTTTCCAGAGGAGATTTTCCGTTAATCATTCTAAGAAGGCAGACTGATTGCTCCGTTACGTTAAGGTCAGCATAGGCTTGCGAACATCATCCGCACAGTGTTTTTGAGCATCGGAGATTTTTGTTTTAGGCTGGCACCGAGTGAAAGACCATTTATTTCCTGATAGACATGCGTAGCCAAGGTAGCTTTTGGGGAAGAGGTGCCGTTGTGCTGTACGGCTGGCAGCAAGGCATCCTCAATCCAGAGAGTGCCTTTTTCCGAGCAGCCTCTCTGCTCCCTGACCAGGAGCTGCCTGTGCACGTGTATAACTGCGTACGAGGCGCCTAGTACGCTCTGAGCTGAAGCTGCCTTCCAGCTTCCTTTGAGAGGCCTTGGCTAACCGAAGCTCCAGTCTTGCAGGTTGTCAGGAAAGAGAGCCTGAAGGTGCTGGCGTTCCCTGTGAACCCCAGCCCGCCTGGGTGCCGGCTGAGTCTGGGGGTGCGAGGAGCGTGGGAAGGGCCGGGACGTCCCGGCGCACGCAGAGGTGCGGGGCCGAGCCCCCCGCTGCCGGCAGCTTTGCTCCCTCCCTCCGGGCTGCGGAAAGGGCCTTTGCCCGAAAAAACTCAGGGTGCGCGCAGGGGTGAGCCAACGGCCCCTGCTCGGACAATGACAAATTGTCTGATTTCCAGCAGCGCCTGCAATCCCTCTTTTCCTTTTCTCCCCCTGCGATCCAGCCCCACACAATCGCTGCCACTGCCCGCGCCAGCCAGCGGTGCATGCGAGATTAGCCGTCCAAGGTCACTTCATTTCTCTTGATCTGCGGCTCTTTCCTTTCCCGGTGCTCCTTTAAACCTCGCCCTGGATGTATGATATCAGCCTTCAAAAATGCTTAGCCGGACTCGGGCAGGGAGTGCGTTTTCGCCAGTGTGTAACCCCAGGAATGATACCAGGGATGCTGCTCCCTCCCACGCTCACAAAACCCTCAGGACTGAGATACCCGGGCAGCCTCTAGCTACTTTTTTGAAATTTGCAGGCTATAAAAAAAGCCAGCTCAAGTCTACCCAGTCCGACTTTGTGACAGCTTTCAATTAATCCTAACAAGAAGTATAATTAAAGTATTCCATAGCATGCATTACCGTATTGCATCTTATTGAGCAACTTTGCATCCAGTTATACTGTCTCTGCCTTGCACTAACAGGGTCCTGGAATCGGGACAGAAAAATAGCAACACATTGTGTGAATATTGTGTTTTACTAAGCTGCTTTATATAGAAACTCAAATTTTAACATGTCAACTTCATTTCTTTTTTGAAAAATGGAAATAAGCAGAGGATATTGTGTAGGTTAAAAAAAGTATTTTGAGAACAAGCATCCATGCAGAAGTGGTTTTGTGTGTGTGTGCACCTTTATGTTGGTTTTTTTTTATGCAGAAACTCTTCCATTTAGGAAAACCGAGGTCTGCAAAATCCGGCAAAGCAGCAGGGTTTTGGGGGCTTTATTCGACAGTTCCCAGCAAGTGCTGTGCACTTTGCTGAGCTGTATCTCCAGCGAAGGGAGTGAGGGCCCAGCACCCAGAGCCAGCCTGGCGGTGTACCCAGGGCCCCGTTAAGAGCTCGGTCCTCTGCGTGCAGGTACGTGGGACGCTGCGTACCAGCGCACCCTGCCCAGGCAGGGTCTTCCAGCTCGGGGATGCACCCCTCCCCGCACCGTGCCCTAGAGAAATAGCTGTGTCCGAGCAGGCGTCCCTCGCAGTTTTCTCTGCCGGCTGCCCTCCATCCAGCCCTGACCAGCACACAGCTCAAGGGGTTTGCCCTCCTCAGAGCAAGCGTAGCAGCACGGGGCTGGGCTTTATTCGGAGATGCGCGCGGGCTGGAGTAGGTGTTTGCTGCCAGCAAACCCCAGTGCGCTGAGACCAGCACATTCCCAGCTGTAGGAGGAGGTGAGCCAACACTGCAGGAGCTCTTTCCATGAGCTCCTCCCCAGGGGAGAAAGCTCAGGGAGTCATCGGCATGTCCTGCCTGTGGCCCATCACCTCTGCCAGGGATGTGAGTGTGTGGCTCTTGGCTAGACAGAGACTTTGGCGTCTGGCTAGCAGAGTAGACCACCCTGACGTACAGCTTGGGAACACCTGAATAAGTACAAGACATCCATATCCCCAGCAGCAGAGTTGTTCCTCCTGCAGTGAAGGAGCAGGACCATCTGCAGGTCCTTTTCAGGCTGTGTACCTGCCATGGGAAACCTTTCCTTGTGTGATGAGAGCACATGGATTGCGTGCAAAGCCGCTGAAGGTCGGAGTAAACGAACCTGCACCCACCGTGGCAGGTGGAGTTGCAGCTGCACAAAACACGTGTAGGTTTGAACTGATTTTGTGCAGCACTGAAAGCGGGGAGTGTTACAGATTATTTTCTTGGGCATGTTTATTTGCTGGCGACCTTGGCCCCACTGGCACAAAAGATGTCGAGCCACCTTTTCCTCCCCAAAAAGGAATAAAATGATTTTGGGTTAAGAGCGGAGAGAAATTTGCAGCGAGGAGCGTGCAGGATGAGTTGTGCCTCTTTGGCGAGCGAGGAATTGTGCAATCCCACCAGCACAAGCAGAAAACGTATGCGCAAGGAATCCCGTGCCTCCCTCCCATTAACACCCGTGGCACCGACCTGCCGAGCCCCATCGGGTCCAACTTCAAGCCAATTAAGGGTGCAGCACCAGCCTGAGCGCACCCTGTTGCCGAGATCCCCAAACAGTGGGTGATCTCAGGTGCCATATGTACTGCAAAAAGCGTGCGGCACTTCCATGCGCCTGGGTCTGCGTTTCAGCTTTCATTCTGAATTCTCTTCCCTGTTTGAAGGCAGAGCTCTTACGCGATTCAAAGTTTTTTTGTGGTTTATTTTTGGGAAGAGAAGGGGGGGGGGGGGAAGATAATGTAATTCGGTGATGCCATTTGCATCCTAGACAGATGATGAGTTGCTCTGGCTAGCAGCTTAACCCTATTAGGCAACGCTGGGACCGTGACTTTATTAAATAATAATACAAATTATTTTAATATCGAGCCCCTTTGACTTTGTAACTTTCTTGTATAGCTACGTTGTCGATGTGAATGAAATTTCATAGCTAAGGAATATAAAATAGAGTAAAAGTCATCCAGAAAGCACAGCACTGGGGTGGATGTTGAAGAATGCACTGTGTGTATTTGCAGTGGTAGTATTATAGTGATACAAAAAATCCCAGGAAAAAACAGTGCAGTCGTTTATTTCAGTAACAGCTCAGTGGGAGAGTGACCTGGGAGACTCCAGACAGATTCATGAGGCTTTGATAGAATAAAGTCATAAATTTTATTAAAAAAAAAAAAAAAGAACCCTGGGGTTTCAGGGGATTTTTATTAAATTCTTAGCACTTTGCTAGATCTCTAGAATTTAATGTAGAGTTTCATAGGGAGGTTTAATTCAGAAAATGAGGGTCATGATGCCTCTTGTGAGGATCACTTGCCCAGGCGTAGGCAGCGCCCTGCCAGGCATGGCTGGTGGCGGATTTGCTCATACGGGCAAGGTGCAAGCGTAGAGTCCAGAGTTTGGCAAAGAGTTCACGTATCCCAAACGCTTCCGATTTGTGTGATCTGTTTCCGAACACACCAAGCCAAAGACCTCGCGGAGAAGTTGCATTAGCACACCGCAATCTGTTACCAAAACTTAGATTTATTTTCTGAAAAGAGAAGATACTTTCAAAAATGTGGGAATTTGGGGGGTGAATTACCTTTGTAATAGCAAACCGAGGGCTGCGTAGAGCCCTCTCGGTGCTGTGCTGTTATGTGCTCCGTGGAGCTACACCGAAAGACCTACTTTTGATGTTGACTTTTGCATACCTAACAAGAGTATACGCACTTAAAGAATTACGTGCAATAGAAAAGCTACCTAATGATCGGAGAGTGCTATTATCCAGCGTGCGGCAGTGTAGCAGGACGATAACTATTTATTTACTCTTTGCAGATAAAGTTCTGTTATTTTCTAGTCTTTGGCAATAGCAAGAGAGCATCTGATATATACAATATTGGTGTGTATCCAATTGTTTGTGATCATCCCAAGTTTTGAAACATGGTTGTGAGAGAGGAATATAAGCTTAAGCTTGAAAGGCTAAAAAGCAGAAAGCCCCGCACGTAAATGCTATTATGCACTTAATGAGGCAGGGTTTAAAAAAAAATCAGCCACACAAGTTGGTTTTATCAAAGAAAATGTATAAATAACAACCAGTGATTCAAACTGCCTCACAAAGGGAAAAGCAGGGACGGGAAGCTAGCACTTCAGTTGTGGCATTCAGATAATAGTATTTACTACACTAATCTTTTGGGCTTAGCAATTGACAATCAATATATTATTATCAACAAGCGTTAACGCAAACAAAAAGCTTCCATTTCTTTTTTAACCGTGTTCCCCTAAGTCCCTTAAATTTAATTAAAACCAGACAGCTCTCCCTCTAGTACAAATTGGAGTTAAAATCATATTAAATATTTGTTCTACGGGAAAACAAAAGTGTCAGCTTGTGCTACCAGGTTTGGCTGCTTTTTTTTTTTCCCCCTTTTTTTTTTTTTTTACACACAGAGGGGAGAAAAAAAAAATACCAGCTACTCAAAGTTAAAATAAAGTCTCTCTCCCTCCCTCCCCGTCTCCCAAGACTACTGTCTATAACATGTTGTTCCTTATAGAAAGTGGGATATGGTGGCATTTGCTTGATTAACTTGCTCGACAAAAGTGACAGCTGCTGTGGGTGCATGTAGCTAAGCTGCACAGCGCAGTTCCGCCTTTGTACATCTGTCAGCAAAAAAGGAGGAATAAAGAGTGAAAAGAGACAAATTGGTCCCAAAAGGCAATCCATTCAACTCAGGAGGTTTGCTCTATTCAAGCACTCGCTGGGAATCTCAAGTGCTAGGTAGCTTATTCAATTTCATTCATTCTTTAGAATGAGCCCACAAGTGTTTAATTTCTTATTCTGTTGAATAAAAAGGGGGAGCTTTTTTTTTTTATTGGAAGCATTAATTGTAAGACTAGCTGATCAATGCCTGTGATATTAACTCATTGCTTATTTTCTGGTTAGCGGTGTGCTCTTAGATCCACAGCCACCAAACTTCGTTCCTGTAACGTGGGCAATGTCACACCAATTTCTCCGCTTCCAGGCGTGCTCAGAGGTGCAATGCGTGGTCCCCTGAGCCTTGGCCCCCACAAGGCTTGGGGGAACGGGCCAAATCCCTGGCAGGTGTAAATCAAGAGAGTCTCTGGGTTATTATTGATGCCACCCATGGCTGTGGCCGGGACATGACCGAGCCAGATGCTCTTTGCCTGTGGGGGTGAGTCCCTGACCCTGCTGCAGGCTTGGCCCTCTGTGCTGGAGGAGGTTTTGTAGCTCAAAATGCTGATCTGCCTTTGGATGGCTCTTCTGGTCCCCCAGTGAACGGCAGGGAAGGGGCAGCCCGTAAGCAGGGCGCTGTGGAGCGATGCCCAGTGCAGAGGATGGTTTTTGTTGAATAGCCCATGGGAAGAAAAGTTGATGAACGCATGGAATGGGGATTGCTGCATGGGCAGGTCTCCGCTTGCCATCCGGAAAATGTATACTTGCAGGGGAGAGATGTGCCTCCTCTGTCTTCATCATGTGGCAGATCGGTCCCCATCTCCTCATCCACACTGGGGACTGGAGCTGCGTGTGCGTCTGAGGGACCGCAGCTCTTCGCTCGCCTTGGCTGTGCCACGTCCTCCTCCGGGGCCACCAGCATGTATCTTAGCTCAAGAGTTTCAGAGGGACATGTGTCACCAAAGCCCTGTCCCCGCTCTTTCCCCACCTTCCCAGCTGTGGGTCAGCGTGGGGGATGGCACGTCACCTTCTGCAGCAAAGCCCAGGTTTCCAAAACACGGCCTGAGAAATAGCTGAGGCTCAGCTCTGGCAGCCCGGCTGAGACCTTGCTAGCACTGGCTGGGAGCAGGGTAGGAGGCACGCTGTGTCCTACCACCGCTCTCATCCACATCCAGCATCCCAGCTGAGCTGGGCTTCGAGAGGAGGTTCTCAGACTGGGATCGCGTACACTGCCGTGTACATCCAGGCTTGCTGGGAACATCTCTCTCTTTTTTTTTTTAAAGAAAAGGGTAGGAAACTGCATTGGCCGTGAGTCCCTCTGCTTCATGCTTACCGTCTTTACCAAAGTTTTTGTAATGGCAATGACTGCCTGGGATCAGCAGCGAAAGAAACATTGAGGGAAGGTGGAGAGGAACGCCTTGGTGGTCACAGAAGACCAGAGCGACAAGAGCGGTCCTTCCGTTGAGCAGCCTGAGCTTCGGGTTGCATGCCTGCAGACAGCGTGCACGCAGGGCGCACCGTGAGCAAACGCAGGAGCACAGTCCCTTGGGCAGGCAGACTTCACCAGAAGAGCTCCTGCTCCCATTCACCGAGCAAGTCTTCACGCAGCGCTGGCAACTGTGTGCGCGGAGCTGGTCCCCGGAAAGCACGGTCCTGAGCTGCTGTGGCTGCATCCCTACCTTCCCTGCGGAGACGACACCTGCCAAGGGGAGGTGGCTGCTGTGAATGTGTGTGACAACGCCGAATACCGAATTTGATGTCAGAGCTGCCCAGGATGGGGATGGACACGGCTCTGTCGGCTGTCACGTACTGTCAGCAGTTGTAAATCAGCACAGCCCCGCTGTGCTTTCCACCAGCTGAGCTTCTGGCCCGTTGGACGGGGGCGCAAACACCAGATACAAAGAGTCGGTAATTTTAAAATTTTTTTTTTTCCTGGCTGATCAAGTCTCTTTGAGAGAGGGCTGTTGCCTGAGAGCAGGTTCAGTTTTCCTTTGGGAAATAAGACTCATAGTCAGCTCGTTCTCCTCTCCCTTCCCACCTCTGTGGTCCCCTCACTCCGTGCTGGCCGGCTCGGGGATGCTGCAGAGGCAGCCGCCCGACCTCCAGTCCCTCACCTTTGAAACACCTTGAATTCACGGGTTCATTTCAAAGCTTCCTTTCAGCATTTCAAAACAAGTCCGTGTCCCGGACAAAGAGAGGGAGCCAGCCGGCGTTCGGAGTCTCCTTGTGCAGTGTGTGTCACAGTTTTAAATAGATTTGCCCTGCTTGGATTGGTTCTGGTTGGAAAGCGAGTACTGAAATGAGAGGTCATAGGGGAGAGTTACTATGGTAATTGAGTAGTATCACCAGTAGTTTTGCTCTTATGAGCATTAAAGCACATAATAATGGACAAACAACAGTGGTTAAAGCAAGCAGGTAGGATTACTATGTTCTTTTGTCAGAAGTATATAATGTCTTGTAGTCAGTTTTAAAGACTTCTCAACCCCCAAATCCACCCAGCAGTCACCTGCTGAGTAATTTTGTGTGCCTAATCTCTAGCCCTTAACTACAAGCTTTCTGCTAATTTGAGGCAAATGGGTATTTTTGACACTAAATAGGGCAGTAAAGAATCCCTGACCTAGAAAAACTCCATTCCAAGGCACTGAGAGCAGAAAAATATTCTTTCAGCATCCTTGTGAGACCTTTGGAATGACATAAAATAGCTTTGNGTATGTGTAATGACCCCCCCCCCCGGAAAGCGCAGGCCCCCCGCACAGGGCTTTTTTTTTTTTTTTTTATAAAATGTGCCACACTCAAGTGTGTTACTCGCAGATTTATTCATATCAATTTTTGCAATTTATGTATTCAGAGACAAACTTGCTATTTCAGCAACTTATTGATCATGCTTTTGCATTCAAAAAAAAAAGGTGGGGAGGGGGAGGCGGCGGCAATGAGGAAGCGTCTTGCTCGAGGTGGTTGGGGTGTTGCATGGGCAGCCGTGGAAGCCCACCTCTTGGCATGCTTCAGCTCCTCTCATGCCTGTCCGGGAGCATCCCAGCCAGCCCGTGGCCCACCTCATCTACCCAGGCTAGCACCGAGCAATGAGGGTCACTGTGAAAGACGAAAGGGAGCAGGAAAACTAAGAGGGATTAAATTCCTGGCCTTGCAAATACAGTATCTACTTGCTGTTACTGGGCTCTGATAGCATCTAAAGAGCATCTGTTCGCATTTCCTCTGCTGCTCGGCAGGTCACACCGCGCAGCAGGCAGCAGGGGCTGCGGCACACCTCCATGGGAGCCCTGGTCCTTCCCCCGCTGACGTGCATCCACCACGCATCCCTGGGATGCACCCTGCACAGCCATCCCTCACCCCGTGCCCCCAGACTGTGTGCAGATTGTCCTCTGAGTGATGGACGGGGATGCCAGCTAGCACCAGTAACGTGTGTGTGCAGCAGCAGGATACGTGGAGTCGGGGTCCGTGGGCCTGGGAGCCTGCTCATTCTTTACAGCCAGGTGTGAGGAGTTTTGAGAAAATATACTAGTTACTTCAGGTGCCCACGCCACAGCGTAGCTGTGTGGGGCGCTGGAAATGTGCCTGAAATGTGTTGCAGCCCCATGGTGAGGCCCCAAAGTTCAGCATTTGGGCTCTGCCCTCTGCACCTCGTGTATGGGGACAAGCCGCAGGGCTGGAGCCCCCACGGAACCCCGTGTCCCTGGCATATGCCCCGCTGCCCTTCAGGGAATGGCAGACCCACACGGGGGGAGCGAGGCAGCCGGTGTCCTGACAGGACCACGCTGCGCTCTTTTGTCTGAAATCATCACATTTCCGTTTTGGAGCATTTGGCTTTGTTGTTGTTTTTTTAATAATATAATCATATGCAAATGTTATCTTCTTTGGTAGGTTAGTCATGAATCAGAGGGCTTGTGCGTCTTATAGCACATCAACACTAGTGATAGCTAAAGGGAACATTTAATTTATGGGCTAACTTATTTTTATGAATATGCAGGGCTTAAATTCAGCAGTTGGTGTGTGCTCTATGAAGTGACACGATGGTTTTGTGTATCAAGATCAATGAATTAGACTTTGTCTTTTTCTCATAAAGCAGAAAGTCTTTGGAGTAACTTAGCTTGGAGAAAGAGAGCTCCTTTCATGCCGCCGAGCAATACGCCTGGCTGAGCCCTTGTCAGCCGGTGCTCAAGAGGAGAGAGGCACGATCCGGATTTGGCTCGGAGGAGTTTGCATCTCCACAGAATCCAGCGTGCTGGCGTGCCTGTCAGAAACACGGAAAAAGGTTTCATTTTGCTTAATCTGAAGGTCTTGCAGCAGCAAAGTCACCTTGCCGATAACCTCCGGGCAGAGGTTATCATTTCTGTTTCGGATCCATACAGCTGTGTAGCTGTGCGTGGCGCAGGACAAACAGAAATGGCAGGACCTGCCCCCGCTGGGGGCTTCTCATCTCGTTGAGAGGGGACATAAACACCAGGCAGGAGGCAGCAGTGGAAGGGAGAGGGCTGGCGNCGGGGGCTTCTCATCTCATTTAGAGGTGACATAAACACCGGGCAGGTTGTTTTGTGGAAGGCAGGAGGCGGCAGTGGAAGGGAGAGGGCTGGCGTAGGTAACATAGGGCGCTCCGTTCCTCTGTGGGTTTTGAGTTAAAGAGGCGGTGGAAGGAGGCGTTTGGGTAACCTGGGCATCCGTGTGCCAGCGCAGCTCTGGGTCACAGCTAATGTCACCCGAGAGCATGTCTCATTTAAGCATGCTGATCGCAGAAAAGTAACGTTATGAACGTTAACGATTTCTCTCTGTTGCGCCCACGTGGGCCCCCAGCATTACAAGGGACCCCAGACAGATCCCCCAGTGACAGCACTCACTTTGTGCCACCCCCCCAGCTGGCTGCTGTCTGTCCTGGGTCATTGTCCCGGCACCCACAGGCACCTGGGGCTCTCCGGGGATGTCCAGGGATGCTCTCACCTCTCAGACTAGTCTGAGGGATTGGAAGGTACGAAGACCCATAATAGACCTTCGTGTCTACTATGCTGGTAGGCCTACACCAGCTAACCAGAGTGCTTCACTCACAATTCAACCCCAGTCTGATGTCAGGACCTCAGGTGACAGCTAACAGTATCTGAGCTTGACTTCTGTTATGGAGAGAGCTCCTGCTTCCCTGTCTCGATTATTTTCATTCGAGCTCTTAGCTCTTGCCAGATCTCCATCCTGGAGATGAAGGGCCAGCGGGAATCTCTGCCGCAAGTTGCACAAGGTGTAAGCATCGAGCAAGAGATCACCACGTGCCATTTCTTTAGTGACTCTTCCTTTATTTCTTCCATTTTATTAAGAGGTGGTGTAGGAATAGAAGTACAGGAACATCTTGACTGAAGTGGGGGGAAAAAACCCTTCCCCATGCAGCATGACTAACCTCTGCTGTCTGCTCCTGGTGGAGGGCAGCAACTCCCGGGTGGATTACCCTATGGTTCAATAACGTGTGTTGAGCCCCTGTTTTTTGTGATGCTGGGCTGGTTTAGCTTGGACTCATTTGTTTGCTTTGGCGAGCCTTGTGCCAGCCTGTGGGGGCTCCGGGACAGCAGTGTCTGCGGGCTCTGATGCTGCCAGCTAAGCCCTACCCAGTCACAGCTTATGGTGTCGGAGCTGCACGTCCAGCAGCGCCATCCGCGCTCTGCTCACAGGCTGGCCTCTCAGCCGGTGTTGACGGGGCGAGGGTAGCAAGTCACCGGCCTCAGTTTTGCCATTGCAGAATATTCAGTTGTCTCCATTCACCGGCTGCGCGGCCGCTCCCGCAGCTAGAGGGAAGAGGGCATGTTTCTGCGTCAGAGACCCCCTCCCGAAGGCGCAGTGAAGGGAAGCAAGAGCACCTGTGTCAAACCAGTGCGAGGGTTTCGGCTAGTTGGGAGGGAGCTGCGCTTCAGTCTAGCCTGGATGGTGCTCTGGTCCGGTGGGGGTTTTTTTATCCTTAACTGGTTCGAGAGTAATTGCAGCGGGTCTGCAGTGTAGGTTTTGATCTGCGTGGTTGGGTACGAGAGGCTGCGGGAGAAGACAGAGGCGTGACGGGTTTCCGCGTGCAGGCCACTTTGCAATCAGCCGTCGTGCTGCGCGCCGTGGGGAGGTTTTTGTGATCCCCCCACCGCCACAGCTCCTGCTTTGCCTTCTCTCGAGGGCTCGCTGCTCGTCTGTGTGGCGTCAGACGTGCAACGCCGGCCCTGCGTGAGCGGGGCGCTGATCCACAGCCCACCGGAGACTTCCCGCGCTGCAGGGCTGGCAGGCTGCTGCTGCACAGCTGCAAGCCTTTTTCACAGACAAGCAGCAAAATTTCAGCCCCTGGAGGGGCCCTGTGAATTCAGCAGCTTGAAACAAGCTCATTTGTTTGCTGCTTTTCCATCTTTCATGATTGTGAGGGTGAAACCAAAGCGTTTTCCGCACAGCCTGGGCAGGCGTCTGTAGGTGCTTACCCCTCCATCCTCACCCGCGGCCAAACCTTGCCCTGCACGAGCCTCCCCTCCGCTCATCGTCAGGGAACCAGACTCGCCCCGTGGCCGGTTATGTTTGAATTTCAAGACGGTAAGTAGCTTGAGTGTGGGTCTGACACACTTAAAGGTGGGACTGTGCTCTGGCTGAGGGGGGGAACGGGTTAAAACATGGATTGGGCCAAACGCACACCACCGGTGGCAAGTCCCGTCAATGGCAAAAGCAGACTGCAAGAACCTTGCGGTGTTGCTGGTGGCAGTTACCCCTTCTAATGAGTTGTTTGTTGTCATTATTAGAATTGAAAAGCTCATGCATGGAAATTCCCTGTAAAAGAGGGTGCCTGTCTCCCCCTCTAAGTCTGTCGTATCCCACCAACAGGCTGGCTAGTGGGAAAGGTTGGTGCTGACTGTATGCTGGGTGCCGCCTGTGTTACTCAGGGCACAGCACGCAGCCCTAACGTGGTTGCTGGAGAAGTCCTGTCTCTCTTGCAGCAATGGTACACCAGCTCGATGAATGTTGTCTGCACCTGGCTGACAGACCGCATGGACCTGCAGCTTCACATTTATCAACTGAAAACTCTCATTAGGATAGTAAAGGTAATCGTCTGATGTGTTTTCGCTATCGTCTTGCTGTCGGAAGGAGCGTGCGTGTATGCTTGCATGCGTGCGGCATGTTCTCTTAGGCACACTGTCGCTGGCAATTACAACAAGCCATTCATTTGAATTCTTAAAAGTTAAGATACTTGCGTGCATGGCATGCAGCAAAGGATAAACGGGAACTTGAAATGCATACAGATGCAAAATACAGGTGTGCAAATAAGAACAAAGTAACTGTTTGCATGAAAAAAGGGAAACTCTCTTGCGGTTTGACCTTACCTGTACAACAAGTGCAGCGAAATTAGCCTTTTTGAGGACAAACATGTTGATCACACCAATGAACTCCAGCGTTAAAACGGGTTAAAACAACCCAAAAGTTTTTAACGCTGTTTTACCAGAAAGATTTAAGTCCAGCTTGTGATTATCGTCAGAATGCAAATGAGGATTGTTCTCATAGTTAATTGAAGGTGTTTCTTTTACAATCAACTCTAAGAGATCACAAAGGTGAGATAACATACCCTGAAAGTAACATTGTTTTTTTTTCCTGGAGTGCACGTGTATGTGTATATGTGTGTGTGTGCGTGCCTTGGACTAATGATAATTATTTCAGTGTGAAATCGCAGTGGTTTACATGAAATAATAAGATCACAGAAGGGGGTAAATATATTTTTGATCATTTTAGGTTCTATCTAATGCTTTTTGGTCTAGTATTTTATAATGTTTATGGTCTTGTGTGCAGTGAACACATTGAAGGCATGAATAAATTAAAACTGAAATGTATTAAATGTGCTTTTCATAACTGAAAACAACAGGCACAGACAAATTATTTCTACTTGTCAGCTAGCTGAGGAAAGCTTTCTTCCTTGTGCTTTATTTATACCAATATTACATTCAGCAGCAGCTATAACAAATCCAAGGACTTTCTGAAATAGCAGAACAGTAAATAGTTTCCACACGGAGCACAGAGCAGAATTAAATGAACTATGAGGCCAGGTTTTATCTCACAGAGTCGAGAAGTTTTTAAACATAAATTCAAATGAGAGAATCATCATAACAAAGGAAATATAGCTAACTATGGCAATGCAACCCCAGTTTCAGAATTAGGTGAAGAAAGAGAGATTTAAGAAACACATCCCATGTGCTTATGTTTATACACCAACCATTTTCCCCGGTATGCTGGACTTAGCTTATTTAATCCCAGTACTGTAGGTAGGATTATTTAATGCGGAGCATTCTGGGAACGTGTAATCACGTCTGTGCTTAGGGGCGATAAGCGTTCTGCTGCGTCAAGAAAAAGAACCGACGTTACAGGCAGAGGGCTGCATGCAGAAGCAAGGAAAGTTAGCTGGAGCAGAGCCCTCCTCTGTTGCTTCCGTGTCTTTTTAGACCCCAACCTACCATACGTAAAGCTCTCCTGTGATTTCTTGCTCAAGGCAGCCTAAAGGGACCTCTGCGGTGGCAAAGTGGTGGCCAGCAGAGACACCCCGCCCCGGTGGCCTCTGCGCTGCCCGGGGCGATGCAAAATGTCCCTGGGGCAGGGATTTCCCTGGCGTCCCAGCCTCTTCCATTAGTGGCCCCGAAGTCCGGGCCTGGGGGCACGGGCTGACTCCTGCAGCGAAGCAGGGGAGCCGGTGTTGGCCCTGACCTTTGTGCTGTCTCCTCCTTCCTCCGTGCTTCTCCCTCCTTTAGAAAACGTACCGGGATTTCCGATTGCAAGGCGTGCTGGACTCCACCTTAAACAGCAAAACCTACGAGACCATCCGGAACCGGCTGACGGTAGAGGAGGCCACGGCGTCGGTCAGCGAAGGCGGAGGGCTCCAGGGGATCACCATGAAGGACAGCGATGAGGAAGATGAAGAGGATGACTAGGGAAGCTGGCCTGGAGGACCAGCTGGGGATCACCTGGTATCCGTGCATGTACCTCGTCTGTAACTCAGTTAGCCACATTAGGAATTTTTATGTCAGCTCTAAATGCCCATGAGAAGTTTACCAATACAAATGCCATGTTAGCTGTGTGGTAATAAGATTAGCACCTCTCTTCGATTCATCGGTTTCCTGATTTCATATCTATATGTTCATGAGCAATATAGAGCACCATTGTTTAATACTGTTAATGGAAAAACTACATAGAAAACATGCTAGGTGTGTCCCTGTTATAATTAAAGTTTAAACAATGCTTCATTAATGTACTGTATATACATTGATGGTAAATTGTTGTGAAGATGAGTGAATCGAGTCCTTTCATTTCTTTGTTTCTCTTCTGTGGATGCCAACTGCTTAAAATTAATAAAAAAACAGCTTTGTTTTTAAAAGAAGAACAAGGCAATTACAAATGATTTTTTTGTTCTCTCTGTTCATTTGAAAACCAGAAAACAAACAAACCCAGACAGCCGTTTGAATCATTCTCCATCCTTGTTAATGTACCAGGCTCTTCCCTTCAATATGCAGTTAACTCCATAGAGGCTACATCCCAAAGGATTAGTCATTCTAATTGCCACACCAGATTAATCCTATCATTATGGATATATCACGCCACATTACAAGTCCAGAGCGGTTGTTTTATGTTGACGTTTGCTCCTCTAAATGTTACATTTTTGTTTAAATTTCAAATAACCGTGTATGTACAAAGACAACTTTAATTACAATCTTAGACTATACAAATGTGTTTATAATAATATATTGAATATTTATTTCGGTAGATTGTAACCATAATTTACAATTCCTCTGTTTCACAATGGTTTTTATATATGTCATGTACATTGCATTTTGACCAGTAACTGCATGTCCATCGGCCCCCCTCCAGAGCTATTACTTTTCTGTGTAAAATAGTGATCCATCTTGCTTTTTTTGCCTTATACAAGCCGACAGTTGTAAAAGTGTGAGAACTGTGGCTTCTCAATAAATAACTATTCAGATGTCCTAAGAATAAATTACGGAGTCTTTTTATGTCTGCCTTAGGAAAAAAAAAAATGACAAGCTGAGATGTAAGAGCCCCCACCTCTCAGAATAAAGGCATTTTCTTTTCTCATGGGTGTTTTTACAGTTTATTAATTAAGAAGATGGTTTCCTGATTTGCTCCCAAAGGTCAAGGTGGGACCTGTGTATTCCCCAGGTACAAGGACATTTCTGCTGTCACCTCCGCAGTTGTTTCCACTGTTACCTGCTCTCTACGTGCCATGATCCGTCTCTGGACGTCCAATTGATGGTCTGCTCTGGTACGGCCCCTGTTGTTACATGGGAATCAGCCTTGCCTGGCACTTACCTTCCACCAAAAGGCCTCAGTTTGTGTTTTAACATCTCCCAAAGCAGCCAACTGCAGCAGCCTGCAGGGCACTTACAAACACACGGCACGGGGCAGACACCCGGCTGAAATTAAAAAGCAGGCTGGTTTGACGGAAAGCATGTTAGGTTGGGAGTTTTCTAAGAGGTTTTGCAGTCACTCCCTCCCACCAGCCAGTTCAAACCAAAAATGACTCCTGCTAGCCCGGGTTTCAGTCATTTGAGAAGCAGAGGAACTGATGTCCTTCACCCCCAAGCACAGCAACCTGTTGCCACCCTGGGGAATGAGGACAAATGTTCACCACCCGCAACTACGAGATGGGCAAATGTTGGAAGAACATCCTGCCTGGACTAACCTGCCTGACAAAATGAACCATTAAACTAAACCATCTCCCAGTGCCCAAGAGCCATTGGGACACTCCTGGGACATATGGAAGGAGGAGGGGATCTCTGGGAACAGCCAGTGAAATGGGTGTTGACTCCTAGATGGGACTGGGATAGTTATGGAGCCTGGGGCACATTCACCTGTAATGCTGGATTTTGGGCTCCTTCCCTCTGTGGTAGAGTTTACCACCTAGCTCGGGAGGTGCTCTGCAGCCGCATCTGGACGGTCATACTCTAACACATTCAACACCTACCTACCCATGGTGACCTGCATGCACCACCCCCCCGCCCCGTGGAACAGGGACTTTAGCAGGGTCTTTACTTTAGGAGTGGGTGATAGGCACGCACGTTTAGCACCATTTACACGTTTATAAGATATTTGATACGCTAGCACAGAAAAGTTTTGAACCCTGACTGCAGCAGACAGCTTGGTTTTTGTCTTGCTCCACACTGCTGGTAGAGGGAAGCATGGCCAGGAAAAGCCACCTCTGAGGACTTAGGCAGGAACATGGCCCCGTGGCCACTGACACAGGAAGATCTTCCCCCTTCTTACCCATCTTGCCCATCCTCCAGCTGTGCAAATACTTGGTCCTAAATCCCCAGAGGAACGGAGGTACCAGTAGAGTGTTTAAGTCATACTGAGTCCACCAAAACCAGTTCAGGTGCCTCTGCAGCTCTGTCACTGGGACGCGTACAAAAACTGTCTATATCCTGACATCGTTATGCCTGGAGCCTTCAATCACACCCTGAAGCCCTTACAGGACTTGCCTGACAAAGCAAGTCTCACAAGACATAAAGCAATGAACAAACTGCAAGCACCACCTGGTTCCTTCTTTCTGGGTGGTTGAGACCCACTTGACACATACTGATGCATACGTGCGCTCGTGCCCTCTTCATCCTCTCCCTCAGCTGTCCCAAACACTTGTATGAAGGGCAACTGCTCCAAGAGGAGGCACTGGGAAAGCCTTACCTGGGGTGGTCACCAGACTGGTAGCAAAGAGCACTGGGGGAGACCCAGATCTGTAGCTCTGCTCAGTCAGGCAGAGAAGAGCTGGAGAAATGGTTTGATTCTGCTCTGGAACTGGCTCCCCCCCCCCCCCCC
>VZTL01005360.1:1481-12631 GCA_013400535.1 Scopus umbretta
TAGGGTGGGGGGGGGGGGGGGGGGGGAAACGAGCAAAAAAACCCTGACAGGCTGCTGAGGGTTCTTTTGGTTAAACAGACCGCAAGCGCTTGCGTGTCAGGTTTTGTTGCGCGCTAACTATTAACTTCCAGTGGCTGTTTAATATCAAGAGTGCCGTCTGCTGAAATAGTTGCAAGTCTAACTAAGCTCCGCGCGTTATGAACAATGCACTGAGGCAGCAGACAAAAAGGTCAGATTCCACAATGTCTGCCTGTCGTAGCGAGGGAAAGCTATGATAAAACTTCTGTTTCGCTCAGCCTCCCCCTTTTATTTTTGGTCCTCCTTTTTATTTCCCTTTCCTCTCTCTGCACTACTCACAGCTGGACATAGATTACTGTGAGCCAAATCCTTGCCAGAATGGTGCCCAGTGCTTCAATCTTGCTATGGACTATTTCTGTAACTGCCCTGAAGACTACGAAGGGAAGAACTGCTCCCACCTGAAAGATCACTGCCGCACAACTCCGTGTGAAGGTTTGTGTTGCCTTGCAGGTGAACGGGGACGACTGGCAAGAGGTTCTGCCCCTCCCCGGCTGAAGGTGTAATGCGGCTCCAATGATGTAATCAGCGGAGCAGGTCCTGTATAAAGAGCCTGAGTTTTGCCCCGTGCCTTTTGCCTCTCGTAGTACGAGACGGCGATTTGTAAATATCAGTGATTTGAAAGGCAGCGTTATGTCAGCGTGGACGGAAAACACATGTAGCAAACAGCCTGCTTGGCTGAATTTATTCCAGCCCACGGACCTGGTCCGGCGATCTTCAGATCAGATGCTGTGATTGTTTTACGCACAAACACTTGGTACAGCCCTCTTATTTTAAAGCACCGAGCGCATCTGGCGCTGCTGGGTTTACGGCTGGACTCGGTGATCTGAGAGGTCTTTTCCAGCCTAAACGATTCTATGATGAGTAGGTCTTGTAAACATCCGTCACTGGAAATTAAAATGTTGCTCTTAGCTTAAGAAATCGGATAGAATGGGTAATCCTCACGCAGGTCCCTGCTTTTTCTACAGTGATTGACAGCTGTACAGTGGCAGTAGCTTCTAACAGCACACCGGAAGGGGTTCGTTACATTTCTTCAAATGTCTGCGGTCCTCACGGAAAATGCAAGAGCCAAGCAGGCGGAAAATTCACCTGCGAATGCAATAAAGGATTCACTGGCACCTACTGTCACGAGAGTAAGAGCAAAAGGAGAATATCTTTTACCGTCCCCTACTCTTTTTGGGAAAAGATCCCATCCTTTCCTCCCAGACCGCTTTAAGGTTTCTTTCTTGTAACACAGCGAACCTTGGAACAACTTGAAGTTTTCATATCCCGCTTGGGCGAGGCAGATTGGAATTTGCTAGGCCTTGGGGAAAGTTCACAGTAACGAACCTTCTGGCCTTGAATTGTATGTGTTTGAAAAAGCTTATGTATACAGGGTCTGAGGTGGTTAATAGTGGGGTTTAACATGGCTCTTAAGGACTCCTGATGTTTTTTGTTGTTGTTTTAGTAGTAATGGTTGAGTGACAGGCTCGTCACTTTGTGTACTGTTTTTCCCGCTATTTCTCATCTTGTTTATAACCCTTCCTCTCAAAAGGGGCTTAGAAATGGAAGTAGCATCAAATAGCCTGCAATAAGGTGATGACTTCTAGTAGCTGTACTAGATTTGTAGATTGATTTTGTTTGTTTGTTTGTTTCCTCCCCCTCCCCTCTCCTCCAAACTATTGCAGATATTAATGACTGCGAGAGCAATCCCTGTAAAAATGGTGGCACTTGCATCGATGGCATCAACTCCTACAAATGTATTTGTAGTGACGGATGGGAAGGAACGTATTGTGAAGCAAGTAAGTTAACCGTTCTTCAGCACGCAGAAAGATCTCCTGGAAAAAGGGCAGGACGGAATGGCTGGTACTGTCTTTAAGACGATGGTGACCGATGCCAGTTCAGCATAACCTCTGCTTCAAAGGCCGCAGGGGACAAGGTGTCCTCTCTGTGTTCCACTAAGTCTTGAGCTTTTGTGTCGGGACTAAACCCAAGCTGTGAAGCTGGACTGGGAGTAGGACCTGCCTCTCCTACTGTTGAATTTTCTGCTCTACCCTCCGGATAACTTTCTGCAAGAAACCCTCAGCATTAGTACGCACCATTTTAGGGATAGCGTATCTGCATGTCACACTTGTGTCTTGTCAGTATCGGGAGCAGACACGGAGCGAGCACCCAGCTCCTATCCTCTGACCGACAGGATAGTTTATGGAATGGGCCTCTTCACTTCTTGTTTACTGAAACAAGTTGACAAAATGAAAACAAACTGGAGGAGTGTGGTGGAATCGTCTCCATCTCTGTGACAGCGCTTAAGGCTTTAAGATACCGTCTTAGGCGTTTAATGCACGATTGAAACACAGGCCAAAATCAGGGATGGGACATGCACCCTTCAGGCATTAAGTGTTTGTCAATTCTGTAAACATTGCTTAGCTTGTTTTCTCTCCTCGACGCATCTAGATATTAATGACTGCAGTAAAAACCCGTGCCACAATGGAGGAACTTGCCGAGACTTGGTCAACGACTTCTTCTGTGAATGTAAAAATGGGTGGAAAGGAAAAACTTGCCACTCCCGTAAGTTCAGCATTTCCAAAACGTAACAGGCGTGCTCCGTTGGGCTGCTTAAACTTGTTGCATCGCGTTAAGAAAGTCTTACGGACAGTTTGCGTTCTTCACAGGCGACAGCCAGTGCGATGAGGCAACCTGCAACAATGGAGGAACGTGTTATGACGAGGGGGACACTTTCAAGTGCATGTGTCCTGCAGGATGGGAAGGAGCCACTTGTAACATAGGTAAGTACCCTGCATAATCACCAGGAAGCAGATGCGGCACTGAATCTGTGACCTCAGTTTTTCCTCTTGGCTGGGTTTTGACGGCTTTCTAACGACTTTGCGGCAAATCTCGCTTCTGTTGCAGCAAGGAACAGCAGCTGCCTGCCAAACCCCTGTCATAACGGTGGTACCTGTGTGGTCAGCGGGGATTCTTTCACTTGTGTCTGCAAGGAGGGCTGGGAAGGACCCACGTGTACTCAGAGTAAGTCGACTCTGCTTGAACTTTTCCAGAGTGTTGCGTGATGAGAACATTAGCTCATCCTGTCGCCCTTGGAGTCGAGATTGAAACCAGAAGGGAAAGCTTGTTTGATGTAGGCTTTAGCATCACCTGAATCTTTGTTTTTAATGACTTTATGTGATAGAGCCTTGACCTGGGCATGAGAAAGTTGCAAATGAGCTAAGTGGAGACAGATGTTGTCTTGTTTTCTCCCGCATTCTTTTTCTACCAGCAGCTCTGTCTGCTTCCACGTTTTTATTTTTTTCTTTTCCCCCTGTTAGATTCTTTACAACGATCTCTTCCTGTGTACATGTGTTCCACAATGTAGTGAACAAATTTTGCGGTAGAAGCCTGGAATCAATTTAGTAGAGAATTTCAGCGTATTTTTGTTAAAGTTGAGCTAAGTGTAACTTGGGCATTAGGGGAAGCTTGATCAGTCTTTACCGACAGTAGACTTGTATTAGCCAAAGTCTGCAGATTTAATGCCGTCTGTCTTCGCTTTGCAGACACAAACGACTGCAGTCCTCATCCTTGGTAAGTTTAATATGTTTATCTTTCCTCCTTTGCTTTTTTTACCGCTTTAGAATTCTAGATTCTCTTTATCCGTAGCAGGTTTTTTTTAACGTGTACAATGGCTTTTCTTCACAGTTACAATAGCGGCACTTGTGTGGATGGAGACAACTGGTACCGCTGTGAGTGCGCGCCAGGCTTCGCGGGGCCCGACTGCAGGATCAGTAAGTGTTCCGCTGATCACCTTGATCTTTGTCTCGCTTGAATCTTGTTGCGAGACAATCATCTTAATTGAGTGAAGTGGTAGATCAGATTAATGATAGATGTCCTGTGCCTTCTGTAGCCGTACCTCAGCCTGCAGCAGATGTGGCGGGGGGGGCAGGAATTGCCCGGAAGATGAAAGAAAGCTTAAAGGCCGTTCGGCTCGAGCTGAAACTTCATGGTTCAGCCGAGTGGGCACAATGCCCTTCAGGACAGCCTTTCCGGTGAGAACGTGTTTGTGTGGCATAGGTTTGAGCCCGAGATGAAAACGTGCCAGCCAAAAACCTTGTCAATTAATAATCCACCTACAAGCCCTGAGGTGATGTATGCACTTCCCTGTAATTTAATAATAACTGCTGGTAGGATGACACCAACATTTTTTTTTAATAACAGCCACGGAAGTAGAAGTTTTGTAGTAGCAATACAGCTGGGAAGGGGCTTAACACCGCCATCAGTGGAAGAGTCTAGTAGGGGGACAGGACTGGAGTGTGTCAAAGGAGAGGAAGTGCGTTTGTGTGAGAAGGAATGTGTCCTTGCCCTTGAAACAGGGGTCAGGTTTTGATCTTTGTTAGTGCCACACAGCAGAAACTTCAAAGAATTTGCTCTGAGATTATACCAGTGCTGCTAATACGAGTCTATCTCCGAGTAGACGCTAGAAAATGAACGTAAAGCTCCAGTAGGCAAACCTCTCGTATGTTTTTTCTGACACAAAAGGATACTACATGGAGTAACTTTTTTATTTCCTCTCCTTCCCATCACAGACATCAACGAATGCCAGTCTTCACCCTGCGCCTTTGGAGCTACGTGCATAGACGAAATTAATGGGTACCGTTGCATTTGCCCACCGGGTCGTAGTGGTCCAGGATGCCAAGAAGGTATTCCAGATGTCATAGCTGGTCATACTACTTGTAGCAAGATCTGTATAATTGCATGTTGACAGGTTTGTGGCTGTAGGGGGGCTTTGGGGGGCGTTACTTGTTGTTTTAAAGTGAGTATCTCTCTTTATTGAAGAAGCAAACTTACCAGTAACTTTCAATGACCTTAGGAAAGGGGTTTTTCCACTCCCCCCCCCGCCCCATTTTAAGTTTATCGTTCTGTTCAATCTCCCTTCAGTCACAGGAAGGCCATGCATTACCAGTGTCCGAGTAATGCCAGACGGGGCGAAGTGGGATGATGACTGTAATACCTGTCAGTGTCTGAATGGAAAAGTCACCTGTTCTAAGGTACAGCTGTGCTGCGTTTTGGGTTGTACTGCCTCCTGTCCTGTAGCCAGCGGTTACTTAGCGGTGTTTATGCTCCTCTAGGTTTGGTGCGGTCCTCGACCTTGTGTCGTACATGCCAAAGGTCACACCGAATGCCCAGCCGGACACGCTTGTGTTCCTGTTCAGGACGACCGCTGCTTCACTCACCCTTGTGCTGCGGTGGGCGAATGCTGGCCTTCGAATCAGCAGCCTGTGAGGACCAAATGCAATTCTGATTCTTACTACCAAGACAATTGTGCCAACATCACCTTCACCTTTAATAAAGAAATGATGGCACCAGTAAGTAGCAGAACGTAGCTCACCGTGCTGCGGCACACACGCGCTTGCTTCCCGGAGCCCGAAACGACGTTTTTTGGCTGGTAAAAGTAGAGGAAAAGCTGATGCACCCTTATTATCAAAGGAAGCGGAAGGTGTAGAAGGATTAATACAGACTTCTACCCTAAATACTTTTGTGTCCAGAGAAGAAGAAAAGCTGATTTGGAGGGAATTCCACCTCCTCTTCCCTCCAGAGCTCTTATTTTGGGGGGGGGGGGGAGGGGGTGGGGTGGAATTCTTGTATCTGTGTGTTTGCATGCATATATAGTTAAAAAAAACCCAACGCCTTTTTTGTATCCTCCAGGGACTTACCACAGAGCACGTTTGCAGTGAATTGAGGAATCTGAATATTCTGAAGAACGTTTCTGTTGAATATTCCATCTATATTACGTGTGAGCCTTCACACTTGGCAAATAATGAAATACACGTTGCCATTGTAAGTAGTCCCGGAATATTTTTAAATGTCGTAGTAGTTAATTGCTTGGATGTGTGTGCAACATGTGGATTTCATAAAAACCGTAATGCCTGGCTTTGTCAGCACTTCTCGTGGTTTAGTTTCCATCCCGATTCCCTTTAAGAACGGGGAAGAAATCCTGGTTACGTGTGCATACCTGAAAGCTACCATCTGGTAGCAACTGTAACAGGGTAGTAAAACAGTTTTCTGTTGTACTCTCTTGAGCACTGCTTCTGGGGTTGGTGTTTTGGGGGGATTTTTTGGTCATCTTGTTAAAGATGGGGACAGAAGTTCTGCATTAGTAGCTTCTGCCCAGAGCTGGCCTTTCGGCTTGTTTCTGTTTTGTTGGGGTTTTTTGTTGTGTTTTGTTTTGGGTTTTTTTAAGTATTAAAAGTACCGAGAGCCTTAGCTGATTGTGAAAGTTTATAAATAGCACATTAACCCACGCGTCTGACCTGGCACTTGGCATTGATTGTACGGCTTCTTCTGTAGTCTGCAGAAGACATCGGGGAAGATGAAAACCCAATCAAAGACATCACAGATAAGATTATTGACCTCGTCAGTAAGCGCGATGGTAACAACACACTAATCGCTGCAGTCGCGGAAGTCAGAGTACAACGGCGACCAGTTAAAAACAAAACGGGTAAGCTTTTCCTTGTCTCCAAAGCCTCGTACGCTTGCCGTGACTAGAATAGCCTTTCAAACCGTTCTCAGGTTTGAGGTTTCGTAGCGAGTCTGAGCATCTCTGCCTCTTGGCCCTGTTAACCGGGAACAAGAAGGAGGCTTTGCACCAGGATCTTATTCCTGTTTAAAAAATGAGAGAGAAAAAAAAAGGTTAAAAGTTCTGAAAATGCTCTCAACCAGTGGCCTACCCTGTTAGAAGGGCTGCTACTCTTCAGCCCGCTTCATGGAGAAAGAAGGAAGAAGGAAAGCTAGCCGAGTCATGGTGCCTGGCTCCGAAAGCTCCCAGGTCGTTAGTTACCTGCCGATGCCACCGCCCAAACGCGATGAATTAAACGTTAAGGTCGGAAGTGTCCGTTAGCTGTCCCCGTAGCGCCAGGCACGCGTGGCCATCTTGCCGCCAGCGGGGGGAGAAACGACCGCAGTGGGTGCGGAGCCAGCCGCCCTCCGGCGGGGAGATGTGCCCTCTGAGCTGGCAGCCGTGGCAGGGCGCCGTCGGGAAGCCTGCGCGGGCTTGGCTCCGTGCGTAAGAGGCAGGCGTTTCGAGTCCTAAACTCGCGTGAAACACGCTCTATCCCGAAAGAGCCGGGACGATCCTTACGTTAGCGTCTGGACCCCGGTGAAAAAGCAAGGCTTAAGAACTGAGCTGGGTTTTCTTTGCAGCAAGCCTTGGCTGGGACACTTGGTTTGCAGCAGGGCTGACGGGTCTCGCATCTCTTCCAGATTTCTTGGTGCCATTACTGAGCTCGGTCCTAACCGTAGCCTGGATCTGTTGCCTGGTAACTGTTTTTTATTGGTGCATTCGGAAGCGCAGAAAGCAGAGCAGCCACACTCACACGGCGTCCGATGACAACACTACCAACAACGTGAGGGAGCAGCTGAATCAGATAAAAAACCCCATCGAGAAGCACGGAGCAAACACTGTCCCAATCAAAGACTACGAAAACAAAAACTCCAAAATCGCCAAAATAAGGACACACAATTCAGAGGTGGAGGAAGACGACATGGACAAACACCAGCAGAAGGCCCGATTCGCCAAGCAGCCAGCGTACACTTTGGTAGACAGAGAGGAAAAGCCCCCCAACAGCACGCCTACAAAACACCCGAACTGGACAAACAAACAGGACAACAGAGACTTGGAAAGTGCACAAAGCCTAAATAGAATGGAGTACATCGTATAGCAGACAGTGGGGTGCTGCCGTGCAGGGCCTTTCAGTATCGTTACAAAGGCACTCAAGAGCTTGGAGTTCTTCAACTGTTGTGTAATATTTGAGTCCAAGGCTATTATTGACTTAGAATCCCTGTGTTAATTTAAGTTTTGACAAGCTGGCTTACACTGGCAATGATAGTTGCTGTGGTTGGCTGGAATACCAAGTGCTGCATTTCACATCTATGCAAAACTAGTCAAAAGTGCCCTCGTGGAAATTCAGCTGTAGCTGAGACACCGTGGAAACGTTCCCTAAGGCGTTGCATAGCCTTAGGACTCTTCCTTAGCGTTAATTTTTTTTCTTTTTTTTCTCCTGCCAGATGTCCCCATTTACGCCGTTTCTTTAGAAGAATACGTTTTATTTATATTTATTGAATTTGAGTTTTTTGTATATTGGTTTTATGGTGACGTACAACTAGTTCTGTATTTGAAAGTGCCTTTGCAGCTCGGAACCACAGCAACTATCAAAAATAAGTTTATTATTTATTTTTTTATTGTATTTTTGTTGGGGGCGGGTGGGGGGAAACTTGTCAGCAGTTGCTGGTAAATGAAGAATTTAAAGAGGAAAATGTGTCAAAAATAGAAGTCTGTATAGATATGTAAATAATTCTTTTTTTTTTATTAATCACTGTGTATATTTGATTTATTAACTTAATAATCAAGAGCCTTAAAATATCATTCCTTTTTATTTATATGTACGTGTTTAGAGTTGAAGGTTTTTGATAGCATCGTAAGCTTGTGGCTTCTCTACTTTGAATTTATTTTCTCGTTACATGTTGCCTATATGCCAAAACTAAGGTGTTCTAAAATAGTTTATTTTTAATAGGATGGGCGCTCATGCCTTGATGCTGGTTTCTGTACAATGATGTCAAACGTTTGAAACACCTTCCATAGTATCACTTTAAGACTATCTGTAAGTACTGACTGAGGCAGTTTAGATAATTAGACTAGAACATTTTTTTTTTTTTTGCTGCTTTAGACTTGAAAAACGAGTGACAGGCAGATAATCTGCTAAGAAGCAGTTTAAGGGAACAAAACTGAGCTATTACTTTATGTAGATGAAATGTGAGTGGTTGCATGTAATTAAAATATCCAATTAGCGTGTGAAGTTGGAAACACAGCAATCTTATTTTGTAAATTCTGATTTTTTTTTTTTTTTTTGCTCACCATGAATATGTAATACTGAACCACTTGTAGATTTGACTTTTTTTGTAATCTACTGCATTTAGGGAGTATTCTTCTAATAAGCTAGTTGTTGAATACTTGAACAGTAGAATGTCCAGTAAGATCACTGTGTAGGTTTGCCATAGATTACACTGCCCGCCTTAACAAGTGAGGAAATCAAAGTGCTATTACGACGTTGAAGATCAAAAGGCTTATAAACATAGTCATCCCGGTGGTTAACCACCGAGATCACGAAGATACCTTGTATTGTGATATTAGTGTTATATGAAAATGCATCTTTGATGTGTTGTTCCTGGCAATAAATCTTGAAAAGTAATATTTATTAAATTTTTTGTACGAAAACATGAAAGAGCGTGGAGATTATTGAGCTTGGAGGCGCTCCCGCCTCCGCCGTTGTGCAAAACCAGGGGCAGGTGCCGGTTTACGTTCCCAAGACCTGCCGCTGATTTCGGCGCAGGCGGTCTTTTGTCAGATGATTACGCGTCCCCCTCCGGCTCCGAACCAGGCCGAAGGGGTGCGAAAGCCGCGTGCCCCTTCTTCTCTGTGTCTTCGGGCTCGTGCGCCTCCCCACGCTCCTGAGAGGAGGAGGAGGATGGTGCGACGCGTTTGCTTTGCGCGGGCCAACGAGCTACTGCCGGCGAGCAAGCCAATCCGAGTAGCTAAGTGAGACACAAACTGCTGACCTGGGTGGGAAAGGAGCCACAGATCACACTGATTTCTGATGGGCAAGAGAGCTTTGTCGAGCGTCAAATAAACGCGTTAAAATATTCAACGCAACGGCTTCTCACGCTTAACTAATGCAGCCCCTCCCAGCCACAAGGGGGGCCGCGGGTGAAGCGGGGCTTAGCTGGCCGGCCGTCTTATTTCAGCGCGCTTTCCTGATGAAGCAGCAGATTTGGTTTGGTGAGGTGCTGGTAGAAAGCTGAAGGAACAATGAACAGCGTGGAACAAACGCAACTGAAAAAATATCCCAGCCGCCAGGGTCAGGCTGCTGCTTGGACTTCAGCTTAAGGTTAGGCCTTCCCGTCCGTATTTTGTTTGTGGCCAATACGGATAACTTTCCCTAAAGAATTGCTGCGATACAAATACAACAAACACTTCAGGAATCCGATAGCAAGACATACTCTGTTCTGTACCTTCTGGCTAAGAAAAAAGGAAAAAAAATTACAAACTCTATCTAGCATTACTTTTGCTTTCAGCCTCGCTTTAAGAGGCGATTTCTAACTTGTCTCTACGCCGCCGTGGAAGGGGGACCGCCCTGACCCTTCGCAATCACATGCCACATAACTTCAGTCCCGGCGAGTCGTCGGTTTACTGCCTGCTGAATGGGAAGTCAACAAGATTAGCTTCATCTGACCGCGGCAATAATTCCTCATCAAACAAGTCCCATGAGTATTTCTTTCCCTTTGTTCCCCGACTTCTGCCATCTGCAAGAAAGCAACCGCGCCGTGTCTAGAAAAGCCACTTAAAGATCGTAGAATCTCCCACCCGCCTCGGAAGCGTAAAGCGAGGCTGCTGACCGACCGCTCTGCCCTACTGTCAGTGCCGAGTTAGCCGTCCTCCTGAAGGCTGCTGTTCACGGAGGTCTCGGCGTCATGAAGCAGGCACCGACTACCTCTTCTGAATGCATGAAACGTTTATACCTGAATTTGTAGGAATAAATCGGGGTCTGCCTTCTATTCGGCAAAAGCAAAAAAAACCAAAACCCCAAACCAAACAACTAGGGCTTTTGCTAGTCCTGGGAACACGTATTTGACAGGCTGCTTTGAACCTTACTGAGGCAAATTCTAATTACAGACTTTAATACAGCGACAACGCTGTTTTAGACCTCCGCAGGCTCACTGTAGAGCAAAACCTGGGTTCCTCAAGCTTCAAAACTTGTCAAAGCCTTGAGCACAGCAATCCTTCACTTATTTCCAGCCTTTCCTGTGCTACAAAGGCATTTTTATAATCTTCTTTTTATATTTGTATTGACCATGCAGAGGTTTTGTTACTGCAGAGGTTCTCCACACACAACCTGGTTTTCCCATATAACTCATTTCATCGCTACCTCACAGCGTTACAAAGAGCCGCACGAGTTGTACAGGGGGAGGGAGGAGAATTCCGTGAACCTGCTGCAATGACATTTTTAAATTCTTTCCTCCTCTCTCCGTGGCAGCTTCAAGAGTTTCACATTTAC
>VZTL01005360.1:13036-29698 GCA_013400535.1 Scopus umbretta
AATATATATATATAAACGACTCCCCTTCGCGCCCTCCGCTTTGCCATGCCTACAGCTAATGGAACCTGTCGCAGCTGGGTTCGGTTCAACTCGAGCTGAACACGGCCACATCAAAGCCGCCGCGCCTCCGCGTGGAAAGGGCCCATCTCGCGCAGAGGCAGCTAGCGAAAAGGCGCTGATCGTGCACCTTCCGGCGGCCTCGGCACCAACATCTTCCTGCCGCTGGGGGAAAAGCCGCCTTGGGAACAGCCAGTGCTGCATTGCTAACAGGAGCAGAGGACGGCCAGCTAGCGCTTCTGTGTCCGAAGCCTAGCGAGCGAGGAACTTAAACCGGTTCAGGGCCTAAACGCAGAACTAGCATCTTCAAGCAATTTCCCTGCTGAAGCTATGTGCCTTCCCACAGAAACAGCACTCGCTCTTACCCCGGCTGACACACCTGCACAGCAGGAGTTACTATTATTAATCAGCTCTCTGCCAAGCTACAAAACATACAAGGTGGCGCTCCCCGTTGCTCCTTGAAGACTGCGGGATCCAGCCGCCTGTCTGCCAGCCTCCAGCCGTCGGGCTGAAGTTCGCCTTGCCTCCCCAGCTATCCAGGGGCCCAGGTCGCTACCCTTGCCGTTGGCGGGGTCCCTCTGGAACGAGGGACAAGGCAGAGGCTTAACGTTTTCACTAGAGCATGCAAAGACGAGAAGTTCTGACAAGGGAAGTACCAAATGCAGCCATTTCCTCCCCAGAAGATGGAAGTGATTGCGTAAGCTCCCCCTCCCCTTCCAAAGGGAGCAAGAATATTTACGTATATTTAAGAATTTTTCAGCTTCCTCTTTTTCAGTATTGACACCAGTGGCCATCACGATTCCTGTTTACCAGTGCGCGCACAGCTTGCTTTTAAAGGTTAGCTATTGTTCCCCAAAAGAGGGAAAAACCCAGTAAAATAGCTGTGCAATGGTTATTCCCAGTTGCTGGGGGTGAGGAGGAGGAAAGCGGTGAAGGTGCTGTGCGGTCTGTTGGCCAGCGGATGGAGGTTCAGCAGATGGCTCACCTCGCACTGGGGCAGCGATGCGGTATCAGACAGGGCGTCAGAGCGGAGTTCCAGCCCAGATCTTCCACTGAGCGCCTCCTCTGTGATGTGCAAATCGTTTCAACCAGTTGCTCTACAGGGTGGAGAAAGACATCTCTCTCCTTTTCATTCTAGCACTATGAGATCATATTAATATTAAAAAGGGGCTTGCCCATCTCTAGAGTTATAGCGCGAGGCAGTTTTCTTTAAAGATCTGATGCGTAAATCAAAAAGACAATTATTCCAGCAGCAGTTATGGAGCTAGATTACCGATTCCTACTACTGAGGTACCACATCTCAGCTATACTAAAGGCTCTACCCTTGACAGAATGGGAGCAAACCAGTGAAATTCTCATTCAAAAAAGGTGCACTGTCAGCTCTCACGGGAAGCAACTCCCAGCTCTGGAATAATTGAAATGGATAGTAAAGGAGGTAGGTCGGTGGAGATGAATTCCCTGGACGATTTCCAGGTTACAGCTGAAACGCCCTGTGACACTACATCATTTTCACAACACTCTCCCAGTTCCTCGGCATAAGCCGACACCAACCACCAAGTCCCCACCTAAAAACGTGACCGTGCTGCCACTGGGGAAAGGACAAGGTCATGCGCTACCAGGTTCCATTTTCAGTATCTGGAAAAAAACCCCAGGTGAACCAGATGGGAGAACTGTGTTCAGAAACACTTCAACAAGTTGATGAAAGAATTTGCAGTACGAGTTCCTTAACCAGCTTGCTTTACCTCGAAGAAATTGCTTACCCTCAGTGCTGCCCCAACTGTCAAAATAAGCATATGCATATCCCTCCCAGGTTCAGCTGCAGAACGCTTTGATATCCCTTTGATGAAAGGCTCGGTGTGCTGCGATTCCCCCGTCCCACATCTTCTCGTTCACATAGGTTTCTGGATGCTAGTTAATGCTTATTAGAGAAGAAAAAAGCAGAAAGCAAAGAGGTGAGGAGTGCCTTTTATTAAAGCTAATTTCTGAGGCCAACCCACACTTCCCACTGCTGGCTAGAAGGCTCTTGATACTATTAACTCTGTTTGCTCAAGCCCGCATTAGAGTGTTTTAATACGAGTATGAAACCTTTTATCAGATACCGATATGGGCAAGGAGATAACTACTCACATAACATGCAATCTGGGATAGTCTAACTACATTTTCCATCTTTCTTATTGCACTTGCAAACAAAAAAGTCTTTCCTCCATCTTTTTCCTTAATAAAAGAATCCATTTTTCCAGTCGAAAGCCAAGGAGACGATGATACGAAAATGTCAGCTAAACCTCAGCCAATGCGACCCACGTGCAGAGAGGCGAGAGGGAAGGAAGTTCACACCGACAAAACAAATGCTACTTAACACCTCGCCTGGTCACAACCTTCTGTAGCAAGGAAAGTTTGCGTCTTAAAATTTCTTTTTTTTTTTTTTTTTTAGAAACGGGTGCTCTTGAAGTTATTCAAGTCAAGCGTAACACAGAAACGCAATGGTAATGGCACGCTAACATACGCTCTGGACCCTACAAGCTGACAGATAATACCAGAAGTAGCACAAAACTTATTACTCAAAATAACTCTTGCGACAGTTAAAACCTTCCTACCGATCAACACTGGGCAAGGGAGATTTTACATCAGCCTGCTTCCTCTTTATAAATAAGTATGTAAAAGGCTGGTCTACCTTCTGATGTGTGTTTAAACACAAAAGTTCACTAAACAAATATTTTTAACTACTTTGATGTAAAGAAGAATGGAAACGATAGTCTGCACGCATTAGAAAGTGTTTGGCTAGGAAAGGACTGTTTCACTATCAGCAAGCAGCAAATGAAGCAGATGATTCATTAAAATAGAATCATCTATATTATAGATATAGATATAGAATAGAATCATTCTATAATATAGAATCATCATAGATGATTCATTAAAAAAAAACAACAAACAAAACAAAACAAAAAACCAAACAAAACCAAAGCTGTCTGGTTTGGAATAGACAGTTATTTCTCTTTAAGACAAACATATGTTTTTCAACGTGACCTCTGCGTTGTGGCCTTTAGCCAGTCTCAGATCTACATGTATTTCAGAGGAGTTCAAAGAAGCTCTGAAAATGAAAAAAACCCAACCTAACAGACAAACCCAAAACAAAAAAATGAACCAAAGACATTGTTTCTGTGCCTCCATGGCAGCTTCAGAACAGAACAGAGCCTCGAGTATTTATTACTTTTAACAGAAAGGTGTGCTGATGTTGCTCAGAAGCAAACTGGTAATAGAAAACCACAGCCGAGATTTGCAAACTGCTAATTTTACTCTAGCTCAGTTACCAGCTTTTTTTTTTTTTTTTCCTCTCCTCTAAATCTGACTCAGAAAATCGGGTTTGGGGTTCAAGAGCATGTCAGACCACACCTCGGCCAGTCATCTGGGTGCAGGTGGATTGCTGATAGAGAAAAATGCAAACACTGAGAAGATGACCTTGGGCTTAAAGCACAGAGATAACGAGACGTATGGTAACGACACAGCCTGGATGTCACAGCATCACGTAAAGGACCCGTAAGGTTTGCAAAAGGGAAACTTGTATAATAGTCCTGCTGCACAGAGAAAAGAGAGAACAGCTTTGAGCGGCAACGCCATCTAAAATCCAGAAATGACCATGAATTCAAAGCCTGTTCCCTGAATAAATGCATTTCTGAGAGGATCCAAGAGACAACTTTTTAAAGTAACTACACGCTAAATACACAGCAACAACGAGCCTAGGAACCTCACGAGTCGGTAGTTACGGTAAGAACGATGCAACTATGCACTTTTGAGAAAGTCCACTTGCATTTGGTCTGACTCTCTAGGTTCTAACACCTTTAATCATAGAATCATAGAATTATTAAGGTTGGAAAAGACCTCTGAGATCATCTAGTCCAACTGTCAACCCAGCACTACCACGCCTACTAAACCATGTCCTGGAGCATCACATCTACACGTTTTTTGAACACCTCCAGGGATGGGGACTCCACCACCTCCCTGGGCAGCCTGTTCCAATGCCTCACCACTCTTTCAGTAAAGAAATTTTTCCTAATATCCAATCTAAANGCTGGCCCCAACACAGAGCCCTGGGGAACACCGCTTGTGACCAGCCGCCCATCGATCTAGCCCTACATGTGTCATTGCTACACGATCCCCGTTTTAAAAGGAGGATGTTCCCATGCTATCAGTGAGGTGATGGGAAACAGCATTGTAAGTAATGTAACAAAATATCCTAAAGGAAAAATCATAGACAATGATCTAATCGACCCAAGCCCCCTAAAGACGTATGGCATTCATTTGTACGGGTGCATGCAGGTATGTTATTCAGTTAACATTAAAACTCAATTGTAACCATAAGGTTGAGCTATATATAATAATGGTATGTGATGATACAAACTGTATGTGGTTGCCCTCTGGTTTCTAAGCCTTGAGTTAAATGGATCTGGAGAGGAAAAAGGCAAGAAGAAGGGGAAGCTTCAGAATCCAAAACCGCTAGCAGTAATAGTTTGGGGCGTACTTGCTCAAGACCATCCTTAATTTTCACAGATACAATCAGTGTGTTTGCCAGTTTGCAAAAGCAAGCATAAGGTCTTTTTCCTAACCTGCATGAAGTGAAAAGAAGAAACCAAAGTGATTTTGTAAACTCAGCATGTGTCTGTTACTGCATAATCATCTAAACCTCTCCTGTGGGTATCTGTTACAACCAAGAACATCATGGGAGATTCACAGAGATCCAAGCGAATGCGAAGCAGAAATAACAGCAAGTTAAAACTGCAGTCTAGAATATGTGCTTGTACTGCTTTTTATCAGTTTGTTCACTGTAAGCACCTAAAGAAGCCATCCAGAAAATAGACGATAACACTTTAATATAAACTATTCAATCATTCTATCTTAAATACTCTTATTTTTCTGATAAATACTTCATTAAACGTCCTTATACCTCTTGTAAGTCCATCAAAAAGGTGCTTTTTACTCCCTTCCTGGCCCAGTATCTTGAGCCCATTCAAAAGACAACAGTAAACATACCTCAGGCCATCCCTCCTCCAAACCCACGTTCATTTGCAGCCTCGGTTTTGCTCGTTACTAGGAAAGACCTTTCTGCGGAGCCTGAAGATCGGTAAGCGTTAGCAACCTTATTGCAAAGCACTGGGAGAAACATCACGCAAACAGACTGAAAGAAAAAAAAAAAAGAAAGCATCTTCTAGCGGGCATCTTTTTGACTTATCACAAAAGCAGAAAAAAGTTGTTTATAGCAGAAAGATGCCCTTCAACTGACGGTGTCTCGCTGTCAACTTTTGTTGAGTTGCTAACTCTCATAAGGACCTGCGTTACACTACCAACTCTAATGCTTATGGATGCGAGTCTTCTTACTAACCTCAATGAGGATATATCCGCAGTCGTAAGTATACGTCAGTAGGATTTTTCAAAATTGCTTCACATAAAATGTCTGCGGTCACGCTGATTTTGAGAGCATGATGAAAGAATGATGAAAGAAAATTGCTTATAATTTTATTTTAAACATTTTATAAAGATAAGCATGAAATAAAGTTACATTTCATCAGCACAGAATACCGATAGAAAGCCGTATTAAAAAGTACTGTGCAATTAAAAGTTACCTCCATCTTAAAGTAAGAACTAACTTGGGTATTGCTAACACATGAGAAACAGTCCTTGCACTCAAACGAGGCCTGATTTTGAAAGATGTATACGCACGTTTTTGTATGAACTTTTCCCAACAGCAACGTTTGCACATCCAGGTGACCGCATATATAAAACCAGTCTCCATTTTTCCAAAGACTGAATGCATCATCACTTGTATCCACAATTCGGGTTAGAAATACGTGTTCATATCAAAACTGCACAAGCACAAACTACAGTTATTTTGAAACCCAACTGAAAAGATGGGCCTTAAATTATCAGCAACGTTAAATCCCAGTTGAAGATTTATTTGAAAGAACCTCAATTCACTTTACTGTTGTAAAGATCATGTGACTAAACCATGAACTTCTTCACACAGAGAAAGGATTCATTTTTACTAAAATAAACTATGTGCTCAGAAACGAGCAAAACACTGAATAACTGCAGCTGCTAACAGATCGCAAAAGTGGTTTTAATTTTTGCTGTCATCAGCTGCTATGACTTTTTAATAGTACTAAAACATACAGAGATCTAAAACTTTGCTTAGTAAATATTGTAAGAGATTTTTCTTTCTATAAATACAGCACTCGTTTGCACAATATTGATATCTAATTCCTAAACTTAACAGTATTCTCTTTGAAATTGGAGTTCCAAATGACTAAAATACTTAATTAACTAAATTTTCTTTAGAAGTTTTATCTAATTTTGTCTTTGGTTTTTTTTTTCATTATTTTGAATTGCTTCCTACTTTTTGCATATGCTTTCCAAACACTAATTTGGCTGTCCACCCATGCCATCAAGGTAGTATATTTCAGACTTTATGACTTCTTAAGCCTTCGCAGTTTTAACTTCCTGAGACCATTTTCAACTTCTTTTTTTCTTTTTTGGGCAAGCTTCTCTGAAGACACAGGCCGCAGTTCTAAACAAGATGACGGCATCACAGGCAGTTCTTCAGTGGTTATGCTTGGCTCATTTTTGTTTGTCTGCACTACATTGTTGCTCACAGAAAGAGGCCAGGAAAAGTGTTTTCCCAAAGTTAGTGACTCCTCACCAGTCTCAGTCTTTGTCAAGTCTTGTTTAGAAAACAACCTGGAATTAAGTGGGGTCTTCTCCTCCAGGAACGGACCTAAACAATCATCGTCACATTTACTCATTTCGGTATTGCTAGGAATTAAAGGAGCCCCTTCAAAGGATACTTTTTCGAAATGCTCCAACTTTTCTTCTGAACCACAGCTCTTCTGTTCAGCCTTTGTTTTGGTCACTTTTTGACTCTGTTTTGGACCTAGCAGTGCTGACTCAGAGCTACAAGGAGGGTTCTCGCTTAGAAGACTCGACTTCAACAACTCCACAGAGTGAGGTTTTTGCTGGCTGCTAACATCATCTGGCTGTCTCTGATTAACATAATTTTCCAGCTCTAAAACAGGAAGCTCCAAGTTGCTCTCAGCTGTATTTACGCAGTCCTTTAGCAGTCCTGTACTCCTGCGTTTCACTTCAGATCGAGGACTGGGAGAAGTTTGACAGTCGTTCTTTCTGTTCTCTGTCTGCGAGTCTACTGAGCCAAGATACACTTTCTTGGAGTCCTTGCTGATTTGAGGTTTGCTTGTGCTACTCTTCCTTGTTTTTGTCCTTTTCACACTGCAACAAAAAGGAATTTCGGTTTTAAACTAAAAAAGAATCTTCACTGCCTCAATTTGCCCTTCTTACAAACTCTGAAACACCACTCTAGAGCAACCTAGATTGAATGTGGAAAAAAACCCCTGCATATCATCTTGACAAGCAGCAATGTTTGTCTAGTGCGGATAATATCAAGTGTTATCCATCTGATTTTCCACTGCACTAGGGGAACCCTATTTATTAATGACTAAGCCATGAAGGAGTTCACATTCTATTCCAAGAGGCAGAACTGGATTCATTACAGATGTTAAAGGTCAACACGGCATAAGTATATTGAATTCCTTCCCAAACTGGCTTGATAAAATAGTATTTCATAAGTGCCCAAATTATTTCAAACCATTCCCATATATTCACATGCATAATGTATATCTAAAGAATAGAAGGGGGCAGACGGGGAGAGGCAGCGTGTGCGTTTCTGTGTGAGCGTTTCTAATCTCTGTTTTAGAATGTTCCTCTGGAATTTTTCCCAGGACATTTCAAAGCATTACTTTAAAGTTAACCACTACTCATCTAGTATCAAGCCCATTCATCTGGGAAGGACTTAGGTAATGCAAGTAGATGATATTCTGAAAGGAATTATACAGGAAAATGGGATCACAAGGGACCCGATGGAGTGTCAGTACATAAACACTCCTCAGCAGCATGTTACCTACAAATCTGCATTTCACATAGGCTGTAAGATGAACTTTATGCACAAGCACTGAAGCTGCCTATGTAAGATTTTGAGTCTAAAGATATTACTATAGATCGCCCCATGCTGAGACTGCTTTCTGCTGCTCTGCTGATGCCAAGCAGTTCCCAGCTCGGCCTATCTAGATCTTCAGAAAGAGGGCTCTTCTGAAATAGGTAGAGCTGGCATACCTCCAAATCTAATCTCATTTCTGACGATAACACGGATGAGACAAGCAACCTAGATAAAAAGAAAAGTTGCCAGGGTTCACAGGAAATCCCCGATTCCACAGTTGATTTGGGGCTACTGGCAGCTTGTGCAAGTAAGAACGGCATCCTGGTACAGCACAGGACCAGGAAAACGTTCAGCTGACCAACTAACCCTCCCCCCCCATCCACTACACCAGGGACACACTTTAATTATGACCAAAGATCGAGACTGATATCACAATACGCTGCAGACTCTCCAAATGAACAAAAAATATATTTGCAAAGTGTTTTTCACCAGATTCAAACATCACGTATTTATTTTGGCTCAGAGCTTCATTCAAGGAAAAAAACACCCTGTTCTGATTCTGCCTAGCGCTATGTGAGATATCTATGTGGGCTGAAATAACTTCTTTCTTGCCGTACAAAACAACAACAATCATTTTATGTACTTATCCACACTAGAGTAGCAGTCTCTTAGTAATTTAAAATAATCTTTTGTAACAGAGTTTACATTATTTGAAATTTTATTTCATAGGCTAGATTCTATTTACCCAAATTTTACCAGATTATAAATTTAACACCTTAGAAAGACGAGTGACATACATTTCTTTCAAGATGTCTTGCTTTATTTGTTCATTCAGACTAATCTTAAGATTCTTGTTCCCAGCAGATTCGGTAAAATATTCAGACGTCCCATTGGAAAGTTCTTCTTCCTGCTCCAAAAGAAAATACAGGTTTAGAACGTGACACATCAAGCTAAGATGATTCAACATAAAACTCCATTTCTAATACTAAGACTTACAGATGTTCTTTATTATTTTGATCTGAGCAGTCTAAGAGAACCAGAATTATTTTTAATCTTTTAATATTTGGGAGTCTAGTCAGTTCCCTCCCCTTTCAGACTCCCAACAAACATATTTCATATGCTAAAATACACCGCAAACAAACAAGACTGTAATGTAAAGGATGCAGCTTTCCAAACCATCTGAGGAAACTGTTGGCAAATATTTGACATCTTTGTGGCTCAAACTGTGACAAATGCCAGGAATCTCTCTTGCAGACAGGAGCATGTTTGTCAGTTTTTTTTCCTGAAGAGACTGACTGGCGCAGTGGTCTATACGCTTACTCTCAGAAGAATTCCCATAATTTTCCATACTTACAAAAAAATATACAGAGCGTTATTTGCTCATATAAGAAGGCAAGGGTTAAAACTTTTAATACTAACATTCAAACGCTCACAGCTTGTAGTGGTTGGCGACTACAGGACAACAGGGGAATTCTTTCTGGTCTCAGCTAACAGCAGCACCATGGTTTTATATAATATGAGATTGGGGCGAGAGGGAGGGAAGGAAAATGCTCTTTTTCTTCAAGCTGTGAGCATTTCCTTTCACAATGAAACAATCTCAATGAGAGAAGGGCTGTTTGCTGACTTCACTGTTAACTACCACATACTTCAAAAAAGTATTATCTCTGCGGCTATGGAGAGGAGAGAACAAAATGTGGCAAAGTCAAGAAGAGAAGAGGCTTTGTGCATCTCCTTTTCTCTGATAGCGTTCTTCTTCATCAGCCTGCATGATGCAACTTCTGACTGGGGCTCATCAAATGTAGGGAGTGCTTATTTATACCGTTTCCTGCTCTGCACTGTGAAGCTAGCACGCCGGAGCCAGGGAGTGCAAAAGAACTGAAGAAAGTAGAGAAAGACTGCGTAGGCACAAGGCCAAAGCGTGTACATGACCGCTGCCTGGAACACCCCTCAGGAACCTGTCACTTATAGGGGATTAAGCCCTGCCCATTTTGATATTTATTTCTATTTTAAAGGAGAGAGGGTAAAACCTCACCGCTCTTGCCAGAAGAATAAGCCAGTGAAAACAACTTCCTGTTTTGTAAGCAGAAAGAGGGTAGTCAGGCAAAGAAATAAAGCCATTTCGACAGTTTAAAAAACTACAGCTGTTTTGAGTCTTCCTTTCAGAGGCAAATTACGCAAACATGTTTGTGTGTATTGATAGACGCGTGAAGTCCTGTCCACTCATGCTGCAACACGGGCAGAAAACACATGGGACGCACATGCAATACGATTTCAACCTCTGAAATCAAGCCTAGTTTAATCCGAGGGATTAATTGTTGCTTCTATGCTGTTAGTAAAGGTATGGGCTCCCCTCATTCGACCAAATGTGTTTTCGTATTTTGTAAACTACTAAAGAAGGGAATATTATTATGAACTCAAGAGCTTTGCTAATTTTAAGAGAAGACGCAGGCTCTTGACTGTAAAGTCTGCAGAAACTGTTCTGATTTCCAGTAACATTCACACAACTCAGACTGAAGGATCTTGCACAATCATTCTGCACCAAAGCAGCTGGAGAGCACTCTTGTTAGGCAGAGACCAGCAGCACAAGCAGAAGCATTTGACCTTTCCTTATTCTGCTTTATGATAAGGCTAATTCTATTAAATCTTCTTCAGTATTCAGCTGAGGACATCAGCATGGCGGACAGTCCGCTAAGGCAGTTCTTGTAGATGTGGTAAGCAATGGGTGGAAGGTAGCACTTTGTACAAAATCCAGAGGAGGACTGGGGACAGTTCCTGTCCACACGTACTCACTACTGCAGACAAACAATACACCTCAGTTCTAACTTGCATCCGATTACGAGCAGTGCATGATCGTTGCCTGGAGTGTACCGTCACGCCAGGGTGTGAAGAGCAGACCCTGGAGAGAGGTAAAGATGATGAAGCCACGTCACTTGTGAGTCGAGTCAGACTGGAGTTAATGGTCCAGAGTTGAAGGGCTAACACATTCCCTCACTACGCCGTCGTCAACCTTTTATTTTCTTTTCAAATAACTTAGCACATAAAGTAGTGACAGAAAAGGGTTAAGGCGTTAAAAAAATTAAAAATCAAAATGATTTATATGTGAAACACTTCTGAACATGCCCTCTAAGTGCAGTAGATTTTCCCCTTGGAACCACACCCTGTAAGTGCTGTATTTTGAGAGCTGAACAATTAACATAAGGCATATGAGTCAGTCTTTGAAAGACTCTGTGGGAACCAGAGAGCCTTTTGCTATTAGGAGTGATGTAAACTCCCTAAGGCTGGAATAAGTCCACAATAGAAGGCAAAGAGAGTCATAAATAACAACAATGGGCACTCCATATACTAAGACACTCAGCCATTATTGGTGATACTTCCTTTATTTTCTTTATTAGACTTAATAATTTTAGTTAATTAAAAAAAAATAAAAAACACTATCTGTTTTGGGAATACTATTTATTTCCTATGGGAACTTCAGGACTTGTTAAAGAAAGAAAAAAAGCTAATCTGCTCTCATCCTGTCTAGTAATCCCAAATTCCTTTTAGGCAGTGAAATAATTAAAGAAAAATATTCCAGGCATAAAAAGGAGGACAGCAGAAACAGACATCATATAAACAATGACACCATGACAGAGAAAAACGTCAAAGCACCGCCAGACTTGTGACTTGACTCTGAAAGAGCTGCAGGGAGTGGGATTGCTGCTAACAAATTAAAACCACATTTCTTGGCAAATTGTTAAAGACAGACATATTTACATTTGTATAGAGACTGGGTGGGCACAAAAGATTAAAATGCTTCTTTAGCCCTTGAACTGCCAAGTTCTATTAGAAGTATGTGCTCTTAAAACCCTAGGGTAAGCTCACTCCTTTTTGTCGCTAAAACTCGGCAAAGAAGGGCCTGCTGAAATGAAGCTTACAAAGTCTTACTACCCTACCTGCTGATAATACTGGCTTCTCAAAACCTGATTTTAAGATCCTTCGTACTTATCAAAGAGATGTCTGGGAAAAAAAACACCTCTGTTAAGACCTACAAAGAAACGTGACTGTTAGGCACACAATATACTTGTTTTAAGGCTTATCAAATTGAAAAATCATTCTTTTACTGTCTTACTCAACTTACTATCTCACTCAAAACAAGAAAGAAATCCTCAGAAATGTAAAAGTAGTGACTGCCATCTGCAGATCTCTCCAGGACAGCCAAATTCAGCAATACAGCATTAAATACCTGTAGAAGAACTACTTGTGGATGTGCACCTGTGAAGAATCCTTACAACTCATTATTCTGAAGAAGACAGAAAGGTTTGGCCTTTTCAGCCTGACAATAATACTCATACAAATTTTTTTTTTTTTTTCAGTCTAGGGTTTGGGATGCTGGGCAGAAAGAAAAATTTCCAAAGTGCACAATTCTGCCCTCCTTCCCACCTCTTGCTTGGTTTCGTACTTCCTAGTTGTCTCTTACTATGCTCAGGATAATGGTTGCACATGTTTATGTACCAATAAGATAACACTAAGGGATAATTAAATTTCGTGTCTGGTTAACAAAACAGAAAAAAAAACCCCACAATTAAAAACACACATTGTTTCTAAATTGCATGTATCAATGTGGCTCAACTTGCTCATCAAAAATACTTAACAGAAAACATTAACGGGTCCCATAAATCAAATTTAGTATCAGAGTGGCATACAGGAGGGGAACCTGAATATAATAATGTAGACAAAGCAATGAAAAAGTATTATCCCAGGCACACACAAGTGAATAAAATTAGTAAAACAAATTAGTAAAATTAGTAAAACAAATCAGACAGAAACACTTATTTAGGGGAGCTTTAAGTAAGCTTGCAATTGCATGATTTCTCTTAATGCCACTCTAAGCAGTATCATGAGCTCAACCATCTAAGATAACCTTTACGTTTCAGAACTGTTTCAATAGATGACTGGCAGATCAGAGAGGTCAGACAGGACTCCTTCCAATCTGATAAACAGAAAAGGGCTCCTAAAGCAAGTGAGGAGGCTTGTCAGTGAAGGATGAATCAGATACTATAATCTAACTGATAGAAAATCAACAGAGACAGGACTTTGGGTCTAGTCTTCTGCCCTCTCCCATCCCACATGAAGAAAAAGCTTCCCACAATGTCACGATGCAAATTTTTCAGCGTTTCCAATGTAGTGATGCATCTGTCCTAGCAATTCTACTTATGAACTCTTACCACATCATAAAACGTTCACAGAAGTTTTCCAAGTACAGAAGCGGATATTATTCTCAACCTGAAATACAGTTCCTTGATTGGACTTGTGGAATATTGCACTACATTTTAAAAGGGACTGTAAGTTCTAGTAAAAAACATTGGGGGATCATTCCATGTTACACATGGGAGTACTGATTTTTCATCTGAAATAGGTATTTTTAAGGATTGCTGGTGGTTTTAAAAAATACATTCTTTTCAAGATGGAAACTGGAGAAACAACCAGAGAAAACTCCATCTCTCTGGTGAGGAGCAAGGCTGTAATAACCTGCCCGTGGCCTAGCACAGAAAGCAGTATCTAACTCTTGGATCAGTGCAGTCTTCATCATCTGCTGTCAAAATTCATTCTGATCTGACACCATCGATCTTAACTATTAGGTTTTTGTCTGCCCAGAGTCCCTATGGTCTGTACTATTTAGTCCAAGAGTTGGCCCAGTTGTTAAGCCCCTGTGATACACATTCCACTTTCTCAAAACACAAGGTGTGAACCCAGGCTTCCCACTGAATACTTAAGTCCTGGCAATTCCAAACACTCCAAAGGTCCCCAAAGCATCATCAGATTAGCTCAGAGCATATGACTTCCATGAGAAAAATGCCTCCTTGCTTTTGAAGTCTTTTGTTTGGATTTTAATAATTTTTTTACATATAGCAGGAATCCCAGACTATTCTGAATGTAGGAAGTTCAGAGTTCTCTAGATTTGCATTTGAACGCTTGCTAGAGAATACAAAATAGAAAAATTCCTAATAAGCTGTAAATGGCATTAAACAAGTAAAACATGATACTTCATTAAAAAAACCTAAAGTTCCAGGAGGGGCCTTTTTAAAAATGGATACACATCTGTAACACAGACAGCAAGAACATACATAACACTTTCTAAAGCCACAGAAAGTGCTCCTGAAACAAACGATTTATTTACATACCGAGAAGCACGTGATACACGCTGTGTGTATTTGCTTGAAGGCAAAAGCGTTAAAATTAATGTTAAGTAATTGAGCTATTAATCATTCTGATTTTATATACTGATGCTACAAGACTCAGATTCTATCTTCAGAGAAAGTGTCCACCGATAAGAAACAGAGGAAAAGACAATACTTTTGAACTAAAATAACTTCTCTCAACGACACTGAAGAAAAACATAAAGCATATTAATGCTGAATTGCTTTTCTTAAGAAAACCAACGTCTTAAACGCATGCATCTTTAGCTAGCCGTTCCCATCAATTTGAAGCTTCCTGCCTCCAGTAGTTATGAAAGAGGACACGCATGCAAGATATACAGGTTTTATACTTCAAAGACTTTTTTATAAAATAAGAAGATAGCCCCCTTCCCCAACCTACAAAACCATGAGGGAAGGAATCTACTACTCAGTTGTCACATGAGTCTCTGAAAAAGCAAGGCACTCCCGTAATCCTGCACTACAGCTTTTAACAGTCTGACATGAGGACCCACGATCTGCCTACCAAATCTAAATGGTTATCAGAGTCAACAAGTACAGATGTCTAAACACCTATCAGCAATACCAAAGTAAACTTTGTATTTATCCTTCCAGATATAGCATGGGTTATATGACAGAACAGAATACTTAGAGTACATGATGTATACAACATCATCATTCATATTCTTGAAACTTCAATTCTTATGGGAAAAAAAGTCTGGAAAAGTATTCATCAATTTTAAACAACAATTGCTCCCTTTATACAATTACAATAGCGTTTAACAACTGTAGGAGATCTTGGAAAGAATAATTAATACTCTTGATCTTGCTGGTTATACAGAAGGCAAAATGTGTAAAATAGGCAGAACTGCACAGCTCAGGAGATAGTTACTGTTCAACAATTTAGTCAACATTTCAGCTTGGTTTCCAAAACAAACACTACCACCACCAGCCCCAAAGCCCCCAAGATTTCTGACCTCACACGGGGGATCTGTGTGGGAGCTGGGATCCCTCCAAATAATTTCAAACCATTAACAAATTGTTCAAAAATCCTTCTGTGAACTTTAACATCATATATTTGAGGTTACTGTTCAGTCAAGTTATGAAATTCCTGTTAGTTATAACAGGTTTCTGCTGAAGGGTGAGGAATGGATTGCTTTTTAAAACAACTGAAAAAAAAAAAAAAAAAACCAACATCAACTATTCTTGGCCCAACAGGAATATAGAGAATTATTACCAAAAACTTAAGTAATTTAAACCTTCTTAAGTCCTAGAGTCATCAAAATCTCACAGATGCGCAGTAGCTAAATAAAACCTTTAGCTCACTGTAGCATTAGACATCATCCCTGCCAGCCTTCCATGCTGCACCTTTGCTGGAGTTACCCGTCCTCTCAAAGTCTGCAGAGAGGAAAGAACATCATTCAGTGCAAAGTCCAGAATCTTAGCTCAAATCTGCATTAACCACCAGCATCAGCCGTGACAGCAAGAGAGTGAGAGGGAAGAGGAAAATGAAGGAGGTGAAAGGATGATGACAGATGATACTATCTTAAATAACCACAAAGCTTTGACAAATGAGATCTTGTGAACGCTGCTAAGTAGTTACATTTAAATCAACTGGAGCACTCATATAAGAAGCAACTACCAAAATCAGTAAAAGATTACTCAATTTGTCCCCACTTTTTGAAGATTGCTTCATATGGAAATCATTTTATGTGCTTAATAATTTATACTGCACTTACAGGACCTTTTGTATTTCTGCTATCCTTCAGCTGGATTTTGCACAATGAGAGGTATATAATCTTCACTGAAGATGTATTCAACTTCCTTATTGCCTTTAAGACAATTTAAGTATTACTTTATCTTTCATTTCATATATACTCTAATATTCTGTCTGCTTTTCAGATAAATAATGCTACGAAACAAAGATTTTTTCAAATCAGTTCCTTGTAGCATTATCTTGGCCTTTTTCCAGAGATCGTGCAGTTAATTCACTCAGCAGTATGCACGAACGCTGTAATTGCTCTTTTCAGTAAAAATACTGTGCATTTATCAACAGATGATTTTCATTTACAGTCCTAATGCCCCTCTACACATCTCTGTGAGGTTTCTCTGAAATTCTCCACAGCCTTCTCCTGTCTTGACTAATTGAAATAATTGTGTCAGCTTTCATTTCATCATTTGTCCACTTCTCTGGATCATTAATATAACAAACAGCAGACAGCTATTAGACTTTCGCTATGCAGAAAATAAATCAGTCAGTTTGTAAGCTATAAGAAGAAACTAAGACAAGTTCCGACAAATCTCACTGAGGCAATTCACAGCATTATTGCTCTCAGGTATCTTCCCTCCCTTTTTGCAAGAGGTTCCTAGCCCCGCTGCAGGGCTGGCAGAAGGGAGCGCACACGCGCGCACGCACACGCACCCCCCCCCCCCCCC